>JACXGJ010005872.1:0-12119 GCA_016801105.1 Esox niger | reverse complement strand
TGTGTGTGTCTGTGTGTGTGTGTGTGTTCGTATGACTGCCATCCCTCCGTAGCAGATCTGTTCTGCCCCTTTTCTTCCCTCTCCCTGTTTCCTTCTGGTTTCCCTCTCTCCTTCTCTCACCTCTCTGGGTCTTTCCCCTGCCATTCCCCGGTGCCTCCCGTCCTCCTGTCCCATCCGGTCGGCGGTGGCTGTAGATCCTGACCCAGGAGGACTGGAACGTGGTTCTGTATAACGGCATGGCCGCCACATCCCCCTGGGCCTCGCTCTACTTCGTGGCTCTCATGACGTTCGGTAACTACGTACTCTTCAACCTGCTGGTGGCAATCTTGGTGGAGGGCTATCAGGCAGAGGTAAGGTTCTGTTAGGACCGGGGTTCTGCCAGTTCCGTAGGGTTCTATATAAGCAGCGCGGTTCTCAATCCTGAATATCGACTGCTGTGCTATGTGAGACAGTTTACCATGGGTGTGACATCACTTCTTGCTACTCTAATTGTGTTGATAGCCGTTTTATAACAGCAGTAACATCTCTAGGGTTTATGATATGTTGTGCCATGGTCTCTATTAGCCATGATATATTGGCCATATAACACAGCCTCCCATGCCTCATTGATTACATATACTGCAAGGTTCTATTAGGTAGAGGGATTTTAGGATGTAGGGGATGCAGATTTGTGTATTGCTTTATTCTATAGGGTTCTAACCCATATGTTACTATGGGAAGATATATTTTAACCAATCACATGGCAAAGATGTTTAAAGGTAACGTATGTTCCTCCTCTCTATCCTGACCTTCGTCCCATCCTTACCTTCATCTATCTCGCTCCTTCTCTCCGTCTCCCCCTTCAGGGAGATGCAAACCGCTCCTTCTCAGATGAAGACAGTTCCCACTCTAATGGTGACGGCAATGAGAAGCTGGATGATTCTCCAAAGTTGTCCGGTAAGAGTCAGAATGTTGTGCTTTGTAGGCAGACAACACAGGACGTTGCTGAGAGTTTCACCTTTCAGCCGTGTGACTCCAACACTTTTAACGACGACGCTACATTTATGGGGAGAGAACAGTGACAGCTGTGTTTATCGCGACCCCCGCGAGCGGCCGTTAGAGGTCGAGTTTCCCTGGCGACGCTGCATCCAAACGGGGATCTGATTCGAAACGGAATCGAAAGAAGTGGTTTTCCCCTTGATCAGGTTGATCCTGAGTCACGCCCACTCTCCCCTCTCTCCTATGCAACACACACTCAAATGCATCCCCAACAATCCACCCAAACACCCACCCAATCACCCAAACACCCACCCAACCACCCACCCAAACACCCACCCAACCACCCACCCAAACACCCACCCAAACACCCACCCAACCACCCACCCAAACACCCACACAAACACCCACCCAACCACCCACCCAAACACCCATCCACCCACCCACACAAACACATAGCACCAACCAAGTCTCCGTCTTCCCAGGTGACCTAACTCTAGTTGAACCATGCCAGGTTCCTGCCCTGCTCAGACAGACTTCTACGCGTTCTGACTGACTAATAAAGCGCTGGCGGTTATGCATAAATCATAACTATAACCCCATGTCAGTCCACCAAGATCGGCCGGGACACTCTTCGATCTGAAACAAAAACAAAACGATGTTACTCCGTGGATAGAGTCTGTCCCAACATTCCTGTGAGGATCAGCATGGAGTTGAGAGAATCACCAGTTGTCAGCCCCAGGTGGTGTGCGGTGCTAAGATCTGATTGATTTTACTTTTATCTTTGGTATAAACCCTTCTCTTTCTAAGCCCAGACTGAAGAAATTCAAATCAAACGGCCATTAAAATGAAGGCAAAAGAAAGATCAAAACAGTTATATATATTTTTAAAAACAGTACATTTAAATCAACCTTCTGGCCTTCTCTGAAGGTGTATGTCCCCAAAGCCTATCCGACATACTTCCAATCCATCTCAATCAGTGCAAAACCCATTGTCCTTGCCAGAACCCTGCTGTTTCCGGTTCTGCTTGGGGTCTTTTGGTTATTGGGGTTTGTGGTGATGTGAGCCCGAACTCCTAACACATAAGTTATATATATACAGTCTATGATGCTTTGTCTTCTTTGGCCTGTTAGAGGATAAGACCGCTCACGACCACCTGGAGTTGACCCAGCTGACCCCAGCAATAAGCCCTAGGGTGTCGTTTTCCCTGGGGTCACGCAAGAGCAGCATGATGAGTCTGGGCCAGGAGCAGAGGAGATCCTTTTCTCTGGTGAGATGTTCTATGATTAAGTGTGGCTATTTAACTGTTAGCATGGAATACAACCTTAAGATTCAAGTATCCATAGCTAATTTAGATACTGATTCCCTAACAAAATCACAATCAGATACTGCGATAATACTCCTTCTGGCCAAGTGTATGTGTAACAACTCCCTGAGATGCTCTCAGGTGTGATGCACAACACCAAAGTCCCCCAGTGAAAAGCCCATTTAGTGCCAACATGAGAAAGCATAGAAAGTATTCTGATATGTGTACTTGAAATATGGGTTGGTCAACATATTTAGCCATGTTTGGATTTCCAATACATGCTCCATGTTTCCTGGTTTTGTCTTGATTATAGCGCCACGGCCGCAGTTCTGTGTACCACAATTGGGGGCGCCCTCCACTTCAGGGAACTTGGAGTCGCAGGTTTGTAGCTAGTTACAGCTTACAATACTGTTTCAATATGAACAGGATGCGTAGAACCCTGAATGATATCCCGGTGGTTCTCAACTCCGATCCTCAAGTGACCCAAACAGTACACATTTACTTTTATCCACGTAGTAATTTGTTTGTGACTCAACGAGATATCTCTGTTAATACCACCAATTGTTCACTTATACTCATTGACTTGGATTTCTGGCCACTGGTTTAAAAAGCTGTGCTGTCCAACCAGTGGTGTACGGGAATGTGACCCAGGTCATCAAAACCACTCACATTCAAACCTGGAATGTAATCGCTAAGAGAGGTACAACGTTGATTCCGCCATACTTCTTGCTTTAGACTATGCACACATAAACAACTCATTACACATCTCGCCAGACATGGGTGCTTAAAAATATGTGCACGTTTGTAATTCTTCCCAGACTGCTTTTTAAATCAGTGGGCTCCCAAGTTGATTTTGCACTGCTTGAAGTACCCGCTCATGTTAATTTCACTAGTAAGCTTATGGTGTCATGAGTGTTTTCAAATACCCCCTGTGGAGAGGCCAAGTACGCCCAGGGGGCCTCGCACCCCTGGTTGGGAACCACTGCTTTAATCCTGAATGTTGTAAGTGTGTTCCCCCTCAGGTCCAGCTGGAACAGCATGGGTCATCCCTCCCAGCGTCTGGGTCGTACGGAGGGGGCGGGACTGGGAGGAAGCCTCCGAGTCCGAAGACCCCGCCCCCACTCCCCTTTTCACCTTGACGAGTGCGAGTCCCTCTTAACCCGTCCTCGTCAAGCCTCCCCTCTCCTCTCCCCGGGCTACCCTTCCCGCCGTGCTCTCTCCCTGGAGCTCCCTGACACCCTCCAGGTCCCCAGGGGAGATGCGACACGCCCAGAGCCCAGGAAGAGGAGTGTTTCCGGCGAGGGGAGCAGCATTGTGGGAGCCAAGCGTCATGACTGTAACGGGAAGATGCCCGTTCCTGTTTCCCAGGAGGCCCTGTCCCTGGCGGAAGTCTTCCCCCAGCTCAACATCGCCAAGGACAGGCCAGACCTCGATGAAGACGTATGTCAATCACTGCAGAATCTGACTGCGACTGTGATGTAATGTTAGTGTGACTGTCTGGAAGTAATGTAGTTAGTGTGACTGTCTGGATGTAATGTATTTACTGTGACTCTTTGCATTTATTGGAATTATTGTGACTGTCTGGAACATCTAATGTAGTTACTGTGACAGTCTGTATGTAATGTATTTACTATTTACTGTGACTGTCTGGATGTAATGTAGTTACTGTGACAGTCTGCTTTTAATGTAATTACTGCGGTTGTCTGGATGTAATGTAATTAGTGTGACCATCTGGATGTAATGTAGTTACTGTGACAGTCTGCTTTTAATGTAATTACTGCGGTTGTCTGGATGTAATGTAATTAGTGTGACCGTCTGGATGTAATGTAGTTACTGCGACAGTCTGGATCTGATTTACTTGTACTTAGTTAATTAAAAGTGTGGATTTAATTGATAGAATTGCTCGGCAACACAGATATAAGGTAACACTGCACCCAAGTTTCAGGGCGCCAAAGATAAACCGAACCAAAGCGCTCCAAAACCAAACGCTGGACAGAGCAGACATGTGATTCCAGATAAGGATAGATTCTACACAGGCTGTATGTATCAGGGTCGGTGGGTCCTCTTGTTATGTTATAATGACTGGCTCTCTGTTGCTTCCCTCATTTCCTCCTCTCCTTTCCTCCGTCATTTCCTTTCAGACTGTGTGTTTCCGTATCCGTACGGTTTTGGAGGTTTACCAGCCGGCCTGCTGTGAGAGGAGGAAAGACTGGAGCATCTACCTCTTCTCACCACGGAATGAGTAAGTTGTCCCCTGAACGCAAACACCACACGTAGACAAAACGCATCACGTAGACAAAACACCACACGTAAACAAAACACCACACGTAGTCAAAACACCACACGT
The DNA here is from genome assembly GCA_016801105.1 of Esox niger. Lineage (NCBI taxonomy): Eukaryota > Metazoa > Chordata > Actinopteri > Esociformes > Esocidae > Esox > Esox niger. The sequence continues at coordinate 7,491 of JACXGJ010005872.1, read as the reverse complement.
AGACAAAACACCACACGTAGTCAAAACACCACACGTAGACAAAACACCACACGTAGACAAAACTCCACACGTAAACAAAACACCACACGTAGTCAAAACACCACACGTAGACAAAACACCACACGTAGTCAAAACACCACACGTAGACAAAACACCACACGTAGACAAAACACCACAGGTAGACAAAACTCAACACGTAGACAAAACACCACACGTAGACAAAACACCACACGTAGACAAAACACCACACCCTATACACAAAAACACACACCCTATACACAAAAACATACACCCTATACACACAAACACACGCCCCTAGACACAAACACATGCCCCTAGACACAAACACACGCCCCTAGACACAAACACCAAGACACAAACCCATTTAGCTAGAAATTGGAGCGGTTTACAGTTTTACCGATCACTGCTGCCATCTTGGTATAAATGCAACAGGTCCACACTGTTAAAATGTGTGTGTGTGTGTGTGTGTGTGTGTGTGTGTATGCGTGCGTACATGCCAGTGTGTATTGTCAATAGCGAGTAAACCTATATACAACATCCACACTGTGAGCTCAGGGGTAAGGTGTTGTATGCTAATTCAGCCAATGACAGCCATCAATAAAGGTTAGTGAGCTCTGAATCAATGAAGGCAAACAAGGTTGCCAGATCTGGGGAAATCAGTGGATTAGTGTATCGATCCCTGGTCTTCATGCCGCACACACACATTACCACTAAATCCCAACAATATGGGAAACTTTTCTACAGAAGTCTGTATTATGATAGATTTACCTCAGCTATCATCGCCAGTGTATAGATATGATGTTCTAACTTGCCTTTTTCTGTTGCACCACCCTCCTGACAGGGGCCATCCTGCCGGATATCAAGACAAAAGTAAAATATTCCATTCACCCTCCCTCCTTCTCTTCTTCAGGTTCAGACTGTTGTGCCAGTCAATCATAACCCACAAGCTTTTTGACTACGTGATTTTAGCCTTCATCTTTCTCAACTGTATCACGGTGGCAGTGGAGAGACCAGATATATTGCAAAACAGCTGGGTAAGACCGGGCCAAACTCCTAAACACAATGACATGCAAACAGAGACACCAACCATATGAAGACACAGAAATCAACACAAATAGACAAATATATAGATGGACAGCAATTGAGACGCCATCTTTGGGACTTCGTGACAACACTCGCAAAGCTTGTCTGCAGTAACGCTAGGCATTTGGGGCAGCTTCTGCTGTGCAGAAGTCATCCCAAATATAGGGACAGAATGTCTAGAACAAGTTGTTAAATTAATAAACAAACCACCTTACCTCTATAAGTAACCACTATTGGCTAAAGATCGCTAGTTGGGGAGGGTTTGTTTACTACTTTTCAGTTGTGTGAAAAGTCTGCTATGCGCAAGATATTGTTCACAATGAATTATTTCAGTTTTGCCAATATTTATTGTTCCTCAAGAGTCGTCAGATCAGTAATATTTGTGTGAATTGTTGTATTTGAGTGATCACAGTTGATGCCTATTGTACAACATGTATTGCCACCTTTTTCTTTTCTTGTCGTTTTATTTCCCTTTCTCTGCCTCCATCCTTTTATCCTTGCAGGAAAGGCGTGTCCTCAGCATCTCCAATTATGCCTTCACAGCCATTTTTGTAGCCGAGATGACGATCAAGGTGAAGTTCCATCCGCTCGTCTCTTGTCCCTCGAATCTCCTCTCTTCTTCAATCCCCTCCTCATCTCGCTTTCGCTGTCCGTGCTTCTCAATTTCAGGGACTTCAGTTGAAAACATGTCGAGTCTCCTATCTATCATTGTATTCTGCTGGTTCATTTCACCTAATCGATTCCCCCTATTTCACAATCTAGAGATAATTAGTCTGAATAAAACGATCGTTCTCTTTCTGTAAGAAATTCCGATTGCCATCTTGATTTTCCAATGTTGATACCTAGCAAAGCATCTTGGACTTGTGAAATGGCTATTAACAGCAGAGTGATTCATAAGGATTTCTCAATGTTCATTTATTCCTCTTTTAATATGAAGTGGGCATTGATGTTTTAAAAAAAAAAAGGCCCGCGGCAACAAATGATGTTTGGAGGCATCGACAAATCAGCTTACCAGTAAAAGCTCCAAATATGAGTCCAAAACTGTCATCATCTGTCGTGATGGAGAGATGGAGGCCCTGCTTTCAGGGCTTTTACCGGTCCAACACGGCCGAGATGTCAAAGCCGGGTGCGATACCCCTGAATAGCTGGTATTTTAGTACCTTTTCAGCAAATATCTTCTCCATGTGCAAGTTCAATTGGGTTCATTGAGTGAGGTGTAGTTTTAACTGGTTTGCTGTGTGGTTGTCTTTTGCAAGTCTTCTGTCCCTCGTCTTCTCCTCTCCTCTCTCCCTAGCTCCCTCCCTCCCTCTCTCCATCCATCCTTCCTTCCAGGTGGTCTCTGGATCTTATCCTCTCTCTTCTCTCTTCGTCTCTCCCTCTAACTGGTATTAAACTTCTCTCCCTCCTCTTTCCCTCCCCGTTTCTCTCTTTCTTCTATTCTACCCCCCTTCCTTCCAACGTGCTCCATCTAGGTGGTCTCTCAGGGTCTGTACCTGGGCGAGACGGCCTATCTGAGGAGCAGCTGGAATATTCTGGATGGTTTCCTTGTCTTTATCTCATTGCTTGACATCATGGTATCCATGGAAGCCGAGCCTAAGATCCTTGGGGTGCTGAGGGTGCTCAGACTGCTCAGGACACTACGCCCCCTGAGGTAGGTAGAGAGTACTGCAAGCAAAATTTGCTAAGTGCCTTTTGGGTTTACGGGCTAACCGTTATTTGGCGTCTTTGGGAACATTGCATTTGTATTTGTAAAACATTTTAATACAATTTGTAGTAATTCTTTACTTTAGTTTTGGTCGCGACTTCAGTTAGAAATTGGTAGTAAATTGTTAAAAAGATCTATGAATGATACATGTGTGTAGCAGCTGGGCTGTTTGGGAAATGTCCAATGTCAACTTAGTTAAATAAGGGTAAGGGAAATAGCAACAAATAAGGTTGTTGAAGGCCCGGGTACAGATTTGTTCTCACATCCCCGTCAATATCTTTCCCTCCCGATCCCTCTCACATTTTCTCTTATTTTCTTTTCTGACTGTCTGTCTGTATCCCTCTGTCTCTCTTTCCAACTGTCTGTCTCACTCAGGGTGATAAGTAGATTTCCAGGGCTGAGGTTGGTGGTAGAGACTCTCATCACGTCTTTGAAGCCCATAGGAAATATTGTCCTCATCTGCTGTGCCTTCTTTCTCATCTTCGGCATACTTGGCGTGCAGGTAGGACTACGTCTTTAGAAACCGCAGCTTCTCTTTGTACAACAGCTTGTTTAAACACAACATTTTATTACACAATCCCTTCTCTTAATACACAACTTATTAAGCAAACCCTTGTCTTATAACACAACCGCAAGTTATAGTTTTATGTATTTGTTCACATATTTTACATCATCTAACCTATTTTATTTGGGTTGAAAACACAGACATTTGGGTTAACATTTCCCTGAAACTCCATACAATAAAGCATAATTAGTAACTGTGTTTGATACTTCCAACTTTCCTGTCAGTCTATATCGAAATATGTCTTATTTGCTGTCAGTCTTGACTATTTTCTTCACCTCATATCTGAGTCTATTTGATACGTTGTTATGTATTTTCTTTTTCTGTCAATTCTTAATACCACTTGAATATTAAGTTTCCTCATAATATTTTTCCTTCTTTCAGTCATGTTTTTCTCTCCTCACTTCGTGTGAAGTGGGTTGATTTTGTATGTATGTGGTTGTTTTCCGTGTGATTGGACCTGTCTGGTAAGACCTCTAAAGCTCCTCCATGGGTAGATCAATCAATGAAGCCTGTCAGTCTTGTCATATTACTTCACGGGTTTTATGCTTTCTGAAAACATTATTATTATTATAAAATGACTTCAAATGCTGTTCTGTCATTGATTGATTGTTCCTGGATTCTGTAGTGAAAACAATGAGCTGAGTTATAAAGATAAGCTGAATCTTTTGATGTAAAGATTTAAATATCAGTCTTTCATGTAACTTAATATCCCATCAGTTGAGTTCAAATAAAAAATGATAAAGTTGAGGAGCGTATCTCATTGATGTTTTTCTGTCAACCCTAATTAGCAATGTGTGCATAATCTTTTCAATGTGTCTTTTTAAAGTCTCTTTTAAATGCCAACCACTATGATGAGCACAATGGAAAAGTCATTGATTGCTTGTCCTAGGGGCTTTGTCATTATTGAGGCCTTTTCAATTGTAATATAACTAATCAGCCAGTCAACAGGAAGAAAAAGAAGGTAGATGCATTTGTGTGACTGAGTGTGCAAACTTAAAATGAGCTATGCTGTATTCCTCCAGTTCATCTATATGATGAGGAATGTAAACCCTGTAACATGTCTGAACATACTTAAAATGAGCTATGCTGTATTCCTCCAGTTCATCTATATGATGAGGAATGTAAACCCTGTAACATGTGTGAACATACTTAAAATGAGCTATGCTGTATTCCTCCAGTTCATCTATATGATGAGGAATGTAAACCCTGTAACGTGTGAACATACTTAAAATGAGCTATGCTGTATTCCTCCAGTTTTTCAAGGGGAAGTTCTACCACTGTGTGGGCAAGAATGTGAAGAACATCACCAACAAGTCCGAGTGTATCCAGGCCAATTACCAGTGGAACAATCAAAAATACAACTTTGACAATCTGGGAAAGGTAGGTTGTAGAATGGCTTGGGAGTGTTAAGGCTTTGTGTGTGTGTGTGTGTGTGTGTGTGTGTGCGTGTGCGTGTGCGTGTGCGTGTGCGTGTGCGTGTGCGTGTGCGTGTGCGTGTGCGTGTGTAAACTGAATAGTAGTAGATATGAGATGTATTATTGTAGATATATTATTTGAGATATTTCATGAGGTTTATTTTTTCCCCGACATAATCGAGGATGACCCTACACACGAGTGACTCTTGACCTTTGACAGGTTGAAGCGCTAACTTTCTGTATTAACCTGGAACAGAAGTGTAAACTATTGCAAACAAGATTACAAATAAACAACCTGTTTAGGGCTAAATTACAGTAAAGCGTGACTGGAACCTTTACTATAATTTTGTAAAGGGTGATTATAACCTTTAGTGTAATTTGGTAAAGGACGATTATAACCTTCACAGTTATTTGGTAAAGGACGATTATAACCTTCACAGTTATTTGGTAAAGGGCGAGTATAATCTTGACGGTAATTTGGTAAAGGGAGATTATAACCTTTACTGTAATTTGGTATTGAGCGATTATAACCAGCCAGTACTCAACAAATTTAAAGGGAAGTGTGAAAAATGGTTCATTAAAGTTACTATTTGGTTCTAACTGTTTTAACCTGGTCATTTAGCTTTTAATGATATACTTCCCAAACATACTGAAGACACCCTATAATACTCTTACTTTGATTTCCTGGTTACCAACGGCTACGGAGTGGCTGTCCAGAGGTGGAACTCTGGACAAATTGCACTCATATGTTGTCAGTCAAATATCCTGTCAATATTAATGCATTACAACTGGCAGACAAGACGCCAGAGCTGTGTTGTTTTCAACTACACATGATACTACATGGCAGCATAACTAAATATTACAGCCACAACGTCAGAGCGGTACAGAGTTTGTGGAGAGAGAAAGTTTTGATTCTCTAAAGGTCAAGAAAAAAGCTGTATCAGCAACCATGGTCCAAAAAAGGGACCGACAAAGAATTTGTCTGACCTTATCAGGTAGTCTGTAATGCTAGTCTCTATAAATCTTAACACAGTATCTGGCACTGAAACATTTATTATGTACCGGAATATTGAATACCTACTGAGAGATAGAAGGAAAAAATGAAAGTTTGATGATGGGAAGCCCAAAACGGATGCGTTGGACATTAGGGGAAAAGCAGTGTGCACTATAGCTGTGTGTGTGTGTGTGTGTGTGTGTGTGTGAGTCAGTAGTAAGCAAGAGCACAAAAAGAGAAACAGGAAAAACAAAAATGTTGGGTCTTCTTACTCGCAGAACAACGCTAACGCTACGATACCCCCTTCATAACTCCATATAAAATCAGCTACGTAGCTGTCTAGCGGGTCAGACCGTATGACTCATCAGCTCCTGACCTCTGACCTTTGTGTGACAGAGCGAACAAGGCGGGAGTCATAGCTGAGTTGCTTACATCATCCAAATGCCTGCTTTGTTTTACTGCTAAACCGCACACGTTTGGCTCTTAGCTTCCTTGGTAACTAAATGTCTGAGGTATATATTGTTTTGGTATTTGGTAACACTTTATTTGAATGTACCCACGTCTGCCACCGATGTTGGGTTTACGTGTATGTGCATCAGTAGCTATAAGGCCAGCACTGTGTCGTTTCAGCCATGTTTAATTCATTTAGTTACATATATATTAAAAACATAATCCCTTGTCAGGGGCCTCCCAGAGCTAGCAGGCAGCTGGATGTATCATCATCGTCACCTTCATCGTGGTCACTCTCACTCCAGCTCCTGACTGTCTCCCCTATAGGCTCTGATGTCTCTGTTTGTGGTGGCGTCTAAGGATGGCTGGGTGGACATTATGTACCAGGGCCTGGATGCAGTGGGGATAGACGAGCAGGTGACGCCTAACACACACACACAGAAAAACAATTGATTGGGTTAGCAGCCTCCGGCGAACACGTTCTCAAGCTCAGAAGGGTGTTCTGCGAGTCATCAGATTTCTACTGTAAATTGATCACTCAGACTAGGGGGTGATTAATTTAACCCGCTTCTTTCACTTTACTGAAAACAAGCCTGTCTGGCTCCATCATCTCCTCTCTCTCCCTCCCTTTCACCCCCCTTCTCTCTCAATGTTTTAACCCTCCCACCCCAATCCTCCCCCCGGCCCTCTCCCTCCCCCTTCTCCCCTGTAGCCGATCACCAACCACAGGCCGTCCATGCTTCTCTACTTCATCTCCTTCCTCCTCATCGTCAGTTTCTTCGTCCTCAACATGTTTGTCGGCGTGGTGGTCGAGAACTTTCAGAAATGCCGACAGAACCAGGAGGCAGAGGAGGCCAAGAGGATGGAGGAGAAACGACAGAGACGCTTGGAGAAGAAGAGGAGGAGTGAGTGAGGGAAGGGAAGGGGGGGCGATGCAGACAAACGACAGGGATATATTCTTGAATCCACATTTGTGAGGTATTGATGCAATGAGGTGTCATGGTAGAGAATGTACAAAACGTTGGGCAACGGGGTCAGAGAGGAGAGAGAAGTGTAGGAGTATGTAGGAGGGCTGTAGGATTAGGAGACATGGATAGGAAGATATGGATGAAGCGCTGTCATTGAAAGAAGATAAATAACCTCACAGGCGAAAACGTGAGGAAAATCACACCATATGACATCCCCACACCTCTGTGACTCTGACAGGTTTGGTTAACGTCCATCGTGGCAACGTGCTGACTCTGACAGGTTTGGTTAA
>JACXGJ010005871.1:0-37009 GCA_016801105.1 Esox niger | reverse complement strand
CTGTTGTCCCGTTCCGCACACCTGATCATCATTAGTCATTCCCCTCAGTATATATGTTCCCTCTGCTCCCATTGTCTTTGTGTGTTATTGTCTCTACGCAGAAGAGCATATGTCAGCTCACTATATATATATAAAATGAACCTAAACCTACAAGCTCCGCAGTCCGCTTCATCCTTCCGTATAACTGAAAACGCTGACATATACACTCTATGATCAAGTTTAATGTAAGTAATGTTAGTTTTCAGGTGGAATCTCAACAGTATCTGTGCTCACATCTCTCCTTGACCTGTGCACACTCTACTTCATATATAGGGCTTTACGACATTATCTCACACAGGAAGCAGCATGGGTGTCATCTGGACCTCACGTCTGAACTACTGCAGCTCAGTCTTGGTTGGGACTCCCAGTGTGTCTCATTAAATCAACTATTCAGAATGCAGTGGTGTTGAACCTTTGCAAGGATCTCCCATGTCAACCTGTTCCTCACCACACTCCATTGGCTTCCCTGTTGTAGCTCTGATCTGCAGCTAGGCCAAGTTGGGTTCCTAAAGAGCAGCAACAGGAGGTTTTCCTCCCTACCTTCAGGCAATGATCAAGCCCAACCCCAGGGTGTTCATTCAGCCACCTGTTCCAGAACCACACACGTCCCCAAACAAATGAAGACCAGAGTTATGCTTTCCAGTTAAATGGTGAAGCCTTGCTTTATTTTATGACACCACGGAACATATTACTAAGGTATTAAACATTTAGCAGAACCTTAATTTACTAATTCTAATTACCAAGCAAGAACACATTCTATCAGGGCAATTGACAAAGGACAAAAGAACAGAAGGGTGAAGGCAGAGCTTCCAGCGAGGGAGAGATACACTGATAACCCAGGGACCCTGCACCACAGCAACAGTGGATATACCCTGATAACCCAGGGACCCTGCACAACGGTGACTATGGATACACACACTGATTACCCACAGTGACTATGGATACATCCTGATAACTCAGGGCCCCTGCACCACGGTGACTATGGATACACCCTGATAACCCAGGGCCCCTGCACCACGGTGACTATGAATACACCCTGATAACCCCGGGACCCTGCACCAGGGTGACTATGGGAATACTCATACTCAGGTCTTTCAGTGGAACTAGTGACGTTGGAATTCCCTTAATCTTACCACCCCCTGTGAAGTCAGCCCAATGTCACTTTGACTATACTCCCACCTAGAGCCCCTCCCCTCAATTAAGTTATTTTACTCATTCAATCATAACACCATGGTACAACTCTTAGCCAAGCAAAACAGCAGCATCGTCCTGCTGAATAAACAAGAATTAACTTGTGATTAGATTAACCAGGAGAAAAACATATGAGGCCTTACTGATGCCATAAAATGCAGTGGACCCGTCCACCACTTTATCCTGGTTTCTTCCAATTCCGATCATCGGTCCTAAATATTACAATTACGTTATACATACATGAATTACCTCAAAACCCCTTGACATACACAAAACCATACTGCCTGCCTGTATCCACATAGCTAAATACTGGAACACAGAATGTACGACCAAGAAGGACACAAACCGTCCTCCCAAACCCCAAACATAAGCTTCCCTGATTATCAAGGACCCACACCTCATATACCGTGGGTGTTTCCTACCTACAAGTCAGGATACAAGGTCCCTCTTGAAAGGGATTCTCCGATCCTTAAAGAAACGGTACTACCCGTTACAACAGCAATAGAAATATGTATGTTTTAAAGGACAATATTGTACAACTGCAGTACACAAGGTAGATAATGTATGTACTAGAAACTGAACTTACATAAAAACATACATTCAGCAAGTTCTAAATGTTACATTAGCTGATACATTTGCATAGGATCACATTAATGTTGTGTGATTTTTCTTTTGCCACGTTGATCTTCCTTTGAAAAATTCAAGGAGCTGTAAAGCACACACTCTTCCCCTCCCTGTTAAATGAATATAGCATTTACTTTTTCATCCATTATCTTGTTTTAACAAATTCACAGAATTTGCGTTTAACTATTTTCTACTAGACAACCACCAGTATTTCACTACATTATATATGTTAAAAGTAAGGACCCTAGCTTTGGTAGTGTTCAGTTTAACATTATTCTCAGATATTAGGATCTAAGATAAATTACTCATAAATACCTGAACATTGTTGCTGTGTCCCTGGTCTGTGTTCATTCTCTCTGATTCATTGTTTCCTATAGATACAAGTAAAATATTTTCAAAATGTTATTTAACAAGTTTAATACATTTTCATTTGTTCAGAAAAAAACTTCTAGGCTGTATTCTAATAAAACACGTTTAATACAAATCATTGTAATTTGGGCAAAATATTATTAAATATTGGGTATATAGATTATTTTTATTCTAAATTGACAGAAAATACAGTATAAATGTAACAGTTGGTTAAAGGACATTTAGTATAAGGGTTGTACAAGGTTTTGAATTTGATCTCTTACCTTTTCTATGAAGGATCCAGGTAAGAATAGAGGCCAACAGCCCAACTAAAGCAGCACTGAGAGGACACAAAATGGCCATCAGCATCCAGCACTGCCGAGAACACTCAGAAGGACATTCTGAAGATACAGGAGGACGTGTTGAAAATACGTCCAGTTGGTCTGTTTAAACAACAAATCCAAATGAATGCATTTGCTTGTTATCAATTGAGAGAATCAATCATGAACCCACCCTGGAATGGTGAAAAGAAGATACATTACCATCACTTTCAGATGAAACACTGCCCTTCTCATATTTAAGAACGTAACCAGACCCGACTGTAAGTTCTTTGTCGATCCCTGAAGTACAATAGTAGAATCCCAGCAAAGACTCATTAATGTTCCTGATGTTCAGACTGATGGAGTTGTTTCCTTCTAACTTTGCGCTGAATCCATTGTTGCTTCCGTGGAGGAATTTATTTAGAACTTCCTTTTTGTTAACATCATATATGGCGGAAATTATGATGAAGGGCGGCTTGTTGCTTTCTTGTCCGTACCACATTGTCAAGTTCTTGTTAGGTAGATTGCAGGACATTAAGACAGTGTCCCCAAGTTTGACCACTCTGGTCACAGTGGTGGACATTGTAGAGACCACTGGAGAAACACACATGTAAAGCCTGGTGGACAAGGCTGACCAAAATTGATGAACAAATTGTTTGGTTAACATAGTGTAACAATTGATACATTTCAAACAGGCAAAATGCAATAAACTGTAAGATGTGCTAGAAGTACTGTAATGTCATATCATTTTGTAACGATCCTGACTAACAGCTAAATTCACTCTACTGAATATTTGCAACATACAAACACATCATGTGGAAATGCTAAACATATGACATTACCAGGACCAGGTGTTCTGACTGTTTTGCACCAAAATTACACAAATACCCAGAAATTATTATACGGTAATAAAGTAGTTGGTTAAAACCTGTCTGCAGAAAGGTTTTATTAAAACATAACTTATTGATATCTACAGTAGGAGGGTCATGAAGAGAGGATAGAAAATCCATCAGTATGATTGATGTAGAGGTGAATAGACAGACAGGCTACTTACAGTGTAGGACAGTCAGGACTATCAACTGCATCTCCATATTAACTCAGATTCACTGGCATGACTGAGACACTTGACTATTCCACTGGAGGGTCTTTCTTTTCGTTACCATACATGGACAGATACAAAGAGCGACAAAGTCATTGGTTGACTGAATGTAATGTCCCCTCCCAGACTGGTATGCCCCTCAAGATCACAGGATGCAGCATTATTGATATTGATAGACATAGATGAGGTGTTAGTGGAAAATATCCATCACAGAGAGGTTCAAATAAAGATACTACATTTATTTTCCACAGGAACCTCTCTAAATTATGTTTGCCCTCTTCTTGATCTGCCTTCCTACCACCTGCTGAATATATTCAGTTAGATGATGCCCTGTCAGATGATGAACTACACAGTCATTGAATCAATGTTGTTGAAGCATCAACTTTGTCAACAGTATCAGTGATTTGTCCCATTGTCTTGTTATCCACCAAGAGAGTGTGTTTAACCCTGGGGTGTCTGGGATGGGCCAGGGGTCTGGGTGGCTGGTTCTGATATTGCAGCAGCATTGGGTTGAGTCTGGTCCTCTGCTCTGCCCGAAAGAACTTCCCACTCTTTCCCACTAAATGAAGCATCACCTGACATTTTTACCCTGCCCCTTCCTTGGTGCTGACTACTGTAGGTCAGAGATTGTGAACGTGGTAAATACTGCCCTCTGTTGGTGTGGTTTTGCATCACAATTTGGGGGGAAGTATTTCACTTGTGAGAATCTTGTAGCTTTTAAAAGGCAAACAGTTAATGACCATTCACCACACTTCTTTTAAATAACCGTTTGTCTACCAATTTAATTACATCATTATCAGATGTGATACATTTAAATCTAGTAAAATTACTGTAAAACACAAGAAAATGTGGAGAAGGTAAAGCGGTTAGTATATTTTACAAACACAATCTTGTTTGATATCAGGACTTTTAGATCATCTATCTATAGGTGTTGTGGTTGGAAACAATACTCTGCATTTCACCGGAAGTGGTAAAGAACACACACATTCTCTCTGAAAAGACCTACATGTGTGTGAGTGGTTGTTAGTGTGTGGTGAAATACATGTACAGTAAACCCAAGCACAGAAATGCATTACGTTTGAAACCTTGCTAGAATTATATTTCAGGGCATTGGTTTGTGTTGAATATGAGGGGAGGCTTGTCAGGGTCAATGGGTCAGAGGATTTTCAATCTGGGATGGGGGTGTCAAAATGGCCTGCCCAAATCCAAATGTACTCTCATGATAACATGAAAGGATCAACTTCCCTACACATTTCCCTTCAAATTTACTTTTCTTATTATGTACATTTCTCAGAAAATTAACACTACAGTTTGGCAAATTTCTTATGTCCTAAAAAGTGGTATTTTGCTGAAAAGTAGATATTTTCACCTCTTTCAGCAATCTGTATGGTCAAGTAAAAAGGACATTAATATTTTATACTGAAACTATCTCCCTAACATATGTAGGGTTTGACTTTCCCATACGGAAAACTGAACACACATTTAAAATATATTACCATACATGTTAATTACAGATATCAATCTGATAAATAGAAACTGCCAATTGTTTTGCATTTTGACATACATGTACATACACTGATCAACCATAACATTTCGACCACTGACAGGCGACGTCTTTGTATCTCAATAGTAGGACCAGCTTCTTCTGCAGGCTAGGACAGCAGAGTCCTTGTCCATTGTCAGGAAACATCTGAAACCTTTCCTCTTCATGGAGGACCTAAAACAATTGTCGGTTTATTATGTGTTTGATCTTCGTTCCTGCACTGACTTTGCTGATATCTAATTCACTGATCAGAACACTTTCACTCACAGGCTGTGTGCTGGTTTCACCTCTTTTAGAATGTTGTGACTCACTGTGAATCACTCTCGATTAGAGAGTCTGCAAAATGATTCAAATGTAAATGCCTCTAATAAAATAAACCTCAATAAGATGCCTCTGTCGTCCAGTAGCCTGAAGCACAAATACTGTTTATTCTGCAAAGTGGGTTTAAATCTGTCCCACTGTAACTTCAGGCAAAAACTCTAATCTACTGATCAATACTGAAATGTAAACTAAAGCATAGAAAGGCCTGACTTAATATCTTAAAGAATTATCAATATTTACTGAAAATCAAACACCATCATAAGTTGTAAAACAATCAGAAAACAATCAGGTCTTGGTTTACCTATTAATTAAAGAAACAACGCACATTCAATGTCTTGGTGTTACTGGGGTAACTCACCACCATCACATTATTGTTGATACCATATTACTAATAACAACACTACCACTGTAATGTTATTAATAGCAATATCCATGGCAATGAGCTCAATACACGATACACTGTAGCAATGCCCCCTGTTGAAGGAAGGAGAATCTAACATGTGGAGACTGGGGTGGTGGGTGGTTTTAGTGACCGAATGCTAAGACAACCAGCAGAGCAGCAGACAAATTCCCCTGACCGACTTCAGCAGATCATGTTTGAGGAGAGAATCTAGACACTGGTGGAGCGATCCAGATGTGAGATGATGAATCTCTGAGCCAACGTGGCCTGTGCATTTATGTAAACAAAGCACGGTGTACAGACACGAACATAACAGGAAGTCACTTCAGCCAATCTAGAGCACTTGAAGATTAGGGGCAGGCCTTTATACTTGCCTCGGTTGTCCACATCCATTGTTGTAACTGCGGTCTATATACCTCCGGATGTTAATGCTAAACTGACAATGAAGGAACTGCAAGCTGCTATTAGCAAACAGCGAACTGCTCATCCGGATGGTGCTTTTATTGTGGCAGGGGATTTCAATCACTCAAATCGGAAACAGTTTTTCCCAAATTTCCACCAAAAGGTCTACAGCTCCACCTGGAGACAACACACTAGACTAGATAATTATATATACATTTCAGAGGCATACAAAGCTATTCTCCACCACTACCTGGGACAGTCTGATCACCTTTTTCTGCTCCCAAAGAATGTACCCCAAATTAAACATGTGAAACAATCAGTGAAGTCAGTCAAAGTGTGGAAAAAGGGGTCAGACTCACTTCTACTGTACCAGTTGCAATGTACAGACTGGAGATTGTTTACCACTCAAGCTACCACAATCAAAACTTTAAAACAATCCATTCTGGATTACATGAGCATCTACACCAACAATGTCAACACCCATAAACTAATGAAGACCTTCCCCACTGGCCCAGGCGGTTGTCCCCACATACTTCAAGACCGCAACCATTGTTCCATTGCCGAAGCCGTCGAATGAATCTTTCCTGAATGACTTCCGACTGGTTGCACTCAACCTCATGATCATGAACGGCTTCCAAAGACTGGTCCTGGCCCACCTTAAGTCCTGCCTCTCCTAACACTGGATTCCTACCAGTTTGCCTACCAATCAAATGGGTCTACAGAGGACACTGCTTTACAGTCTGCCCAGACCCACCTGGACAAAACCAACACCAATGTGAGAATGCTGTTCATAGACTTCAGCTCACCATTGAATTCAGTCATCTCCTCTAAGCTGGTCAACAAACCACATGACCTGGGGATCAGCCCCTCTCTCTGCAACTGGACTTTGGGCTTCCTTAATAACAGACACCAGTCTGTCAGTTTGGAAAACTTCACCTCCTCTAGCCTGATCCTGAACACTGGTGTTCCACCAGGCTGTGTGCTGAGCCTCCTCCTGTACTCCCTCTTCCCCTAGGACAGCTTTCCTGTACACAGTTCCTACACCATCTTCAAGTATGCAAGTTTTACAATGACAAGTCAACCTACAGGGAGGTCAAATGCTTGGCGGCATGGTGTGCTGACAACCTCCAAAAGGGGCTCATTGTGGATAACAGGAAGTCTGAAGACTGCAGTTATGCCCCAGTTCTCATTGATGGAGCTGAGGTGGACCATGTACCCACCTTAAAATTTCTGTGTTTCCACATCTGTAAGGACCTCTCCTAGACCCTCAGCATATCAACCCTGGTCAAAAAAAAGCATAACAGCACCTATACTTTTTGAGGAGGATGAAGAAGGCAAGAGTTTCTTTCAGGATCCAGCTGCACAATCGAGAGCATTCTGACTAACTGCTCCACAGTGGGGTTTGGTGGATACTCCGTGGCCGGCTGTAAGGGCCTGCAACGGGTGGTGAAAACCGCCCAGCACATCATTGGTGCCCAGCTCCCAGCCATTGCAGACCGCCAGCGCAAGTGGTGTCTTCATATGGTGTCATCAGAAACCACTCAGACTTATTTCAAACAATTGTCACACAGCTAGCTCACGCAAACTCATCTCACACACTTTCCTTTTGCCACAAATTGACAATTCATTCAGAGTTGTTGGTATTGCCACAAAGTTTAAAGCCAGCGGCAGTCAGGTCTCAGACTCAATCGACCCTTGGTGGTTTGGTTAAATATCACGTGATGGTGTTTCTACCTAACAGAATCAGCAGCAGAATCTGAGTCAGCAGCAGAATCAGAGTCAGCAGAATCAGAATCAGCAGCCAGAGAGACACCGGCAGCTCCGATAGAACTGCTGAAGACACCTAGTGTGGTTGCCGTCTCTGGTTTGTATTCTGATATTACCTCGATTTCTGACCACGTTTGTGCATTTGCTAGCCATCGAGAACATTTCTCTCATCCTCTGTCCACCTCTCTGTGTCCCCTCAATGTCATCTGTGAATCCCAGAAACAGGAGTCTCCTCAGGAAGGTGAGTTATGATCTGCAAGACCGGGGAACACATTTGTTAAGGGTCTCAAAGTTTTAGCTCTGCTGATCTAGGACAAGGACAAGTCAGCCCATAATGATCAGATTATTTATTATCTAAATGGCTGGACTGCTCAACCTAGATCAGGCTATTCCTCTATTCTACTTGGTCAATTGTGTTTAAATGGACAGTAATACATGCTTGCCTAATCAGACTGGATTTACACTAGACCTTCAGTCTGTCTCCCTTGTCCCACAGGCCACTACGTCAGTGACGTCCTGGGACCCAGTGGACAATGGCTCTTCTGTAATGACAGCCAGGTCTCTGTGTCCAGTGAATCGTCTATGCTGTGGTCCAGAGCCCGGAGTTCTTACCTGCTCTTCTACACGTACAGGTACTTCTTTCTTTGACTGTTTTCCTTTATTTGTACTTGTAAAGTGCCGTGGAATGCAATTGAATGTTCCTGTCTTTCAGGAATGTCAAACCGTGGCTAACTGTTTGCGATTATCTTATTGCTAGGGTTGAAAAGTATGTGTCCAGCATGTAAGTGTGGTCTCTTTCACCCTTCAAGGCAGGGATGCAGAAGGCCCCAGCCTACAGGACCTAATCAAGAGGTGAACTCCGAGGCTGAGTAATGTGCCTACCTGGAAGAACCAAAAACCGCAGTTCATCCAATGGTCACTTTAGGCTGGCTGTAAAAGGAAGCAATCTCCATCGATCTCAATGGCAAGAAGCCCAACATTACAGTAGAAATAAACATGTTTACAGCTTTGTTCAAAAATGTTTTTGGTGTTTATTGCTTATTTCCCCCTTTGTGACAACTGTTGGTGGGGGATTTTTTAATAGCTTATCCCTTTAAATGATATTAAGTCTTATAATTAGGTTTGGTGGGTTGAGTGGCAGGTGTGGTGCTGCCGCTGTCACTCTTAGCGGTTTGTCCTTTCTAGTATCGCCTCAACTAACTGCAATAACTGGACTACTCGAAACCATAATCTGTGCTCGTAACTCGTGTGAAAATCTAATATCTAATCTGCAAGTTTTTTACAGTATAGCGTAACGACAATATCTAGAGTTAAAAAAATTATTACATAACTGAAAAAAATGCTGAAGCATTTTAAACATTTAAGTTTGGTTGTATAGTTTCAGGTTAAATTGGGTCTGGTGTAAACTGGTAACGTTACGGTGTCTGGCTTCGAATCCCCGACTAGCAATCGCTAGCAACGCAGAGTAACATACTGGTAGCATTCAGCGTACCTTAGCATTTGGTAACTTGGTAATGTCGCGCTAGGTGGGCGTTGTTTCAGCAACCAGGCTTCTCAGCTGGACACACGCCCCACCTCTGTACATTTTTGGTCATCCAAGAGTGAGACCGATTGACGCGCTGCCAAATGGCGACGACCATCTCGGCCAAAAATTAGCTTCAAAGTGGGTATTCAGACGAGTTGCATGTGGCTGCAGTACCGGAACCGCAGTTTTATGACCCTCGTTATTCGCGAGAGCTTAACTTGACGATTTGGGTGACCATGGACTGGAACAAGTGTTTAATAACAAGATGTAACATGTTACTCGTAACATGTTTAATAACAAGATGGACGGTAATCTGAGTGTGAGTAGCTATATTGAATAACGTTTTGTTTTGTATAAAATAATTCTTGAATTGGACAGGAAAGTTAATGTTAGCTAGCGTGTTGACTGAACGCTAAGCAAGCGTTGTCTTGAAATGAATTCGGCAGAAAAGTTGATGTTGGATAGCTAGGCCGAACTTCGCTTGAAGGCTTAAGGTTTACTATCACAACGTTAGCTAACCAGTGAAAATGCTTTACTATGATAGTCTAAAAGAAGGCACTACAATGACCTGTTATGCTATGATAGCTTGCTGCAAAACCTAACTTTTAGCCTCTTTGTTTTGTATATTTAATCAATAGTGCGATTTTTGCCAAGCCCAACTAGGTGTCTTGTATAAATTGTTGACTTAATGACTCATAATTAATTCAGCCCAGCAAATAAATTAAACTTCAAAAGATGATAACAGCATGTGGATATGATCTGTCTGTCAGCTAAATAAAATCTGCAGCCTACTGTCTTTAGTGTAAATGCTTGTTCAGTACTCATTGTTTTTACCATTTTGATTAATTTTAAATGGTATTTTGGTTCAGTAATAGGCTTGGGTCTAATTTATGTCTGTGAAATAATGTTACCATGTTCAGTTTGAGCAATTAGGCTTTTCATTTGAAGAAGCATGCAGCCATCCAGGAAGGAAGATCCTTGCTGGATTTAAAAAGTAAAAAAAACCTATAAAGACTGCATTTCTTGTTAAAGAGGATAAACCAAAATGAAGACCAGAGAGCTGTCAATAAGAGAAAAGCAAGCCATTGTGAAGCTGAGAAAATAAGGAATATCGACTAAAGCCATTCGACAAACATTGGGTATAGCAAGCGCAACAATTTGGAATGTCCTGAAAAAGAAACTGGTGTTCTGAGCAACAAACGTCAAAAAGGTCCGCCAAGGAAAACAACAGTAGTTGATGACAGAAATATTGTGAGAGCTGTGGAGAAACCCCCCAAAACACCAGTTAGTGACATCACCCACAACCTCCACAGTGCAGGGGTGAAGGTCTCACAATCCACTGTTTGAAGTAGGCTCAGAGAGCAGAAATCTAGAGGCCCAACCACAAGATTCAAACCACTCATCATAAGCAGTAAGAATCTGAAGGCCAAATTTTCAGAGATGAGTCGTAAAAGTTCTGGAACACAATCTTGTGGACCGATGAGACCAAGATAAATCTCTACCAAAGTGATGGAAAGGCCTAAGTGTGCCTGAGGAACCGTCAGCCACTTCACATACTATTCCTCCCTCACGGATTGTCCTTGTCCATGTGGTCATGCTTCAGACCTGGATTCGGTTTCATAGACTCTGCATTTGTTAAATGTTCACCCGGCACAGCCAGAAGAGGACTGGCCACCCCTCCGAGTCGGGTTCCTCTCTAGGTTTCTTCCTTAGTTTGGGCCCCTTTTAGGGACTTTTCCTAGCCACTGTGCATCAACACTGTTGCTGCTTGCTCCTTGGGATTTAAGACTGAGTGATTCGTAAAAGTGTTTTGACAACTGCTGATTTAAAAAGGGCTTTATGTTTGATTGACTACTCCCAGGGGAGGAGAATCTTGCTGAGTAATATTCCTGTAATATTGTTCATACTATAATTGAAGAAAGTCCTATATATTAAATATCACACATCCGTAGGCCAAAATACCAGCAACAGTGTGTGAAAACCTGGTGAAGACTTCCAAAAAACACTTGACCTCTGTCATTGCCAACAAAGGGTACATAACAAAGTATTGAGATTAACTTTTGTTATTGACCAAATACTTATTTTCCACTATAATATACCAATAAATTCATTAAAAATCCTACAATGTGATTTTCTGGGGGGAAAAAAATCTAATTTTGTCTCATAGTTGAAGTGTGCCTGTGATGAAAATTACAGGCCTCTCTCATCTTTTTAAGTGAGAGAACTTGCACAATTGGTGGCTGACTAAATACTTTTTTTTGCCCTACCGTACATTACATTTTTATTTTCAGTAAGCTGGATCATATATCCAAGAAAAAAAGACTTGGTTTACAAGACATATGTGAGAGTTGAGATGTTGAGTAGTTACAAAACCTAACATCCTGTTGAAAAGCTTACTCCATGCTCAGTGGTTGGATATAAATGGTTTCACACCATAAAACCACATACAACGACAGATTAGAATACAAACCTTTAAGCGTCTACTAAAGACTCATCTCTTCAGCCTGGTCTATAATTAAGTGCAGTCTGGCCAAGGGGCATGAAGGTGACCAGAATAGCCTGATACTGTCCACCTTTGCTGTCTTGCCAGGTGGGCTCATCACCACTGGGACGCCCTCCCTCCAATGCCATTCGGGGGCGGAGCCACTGGCGTGCTGTTGTCTCTCTGTTAAGCACTGCTGCAATTTGGGCTGTACTCTACGGGCAATTAAGGCTTCAAGTAAGGCTTCATAGCAAGAAATGAACTAATATTTAATAAAACTGCAATACACAAGGTAGATAATGTATGTATTAGAAACTTTACTTATATTAAAACATGTCAATTCAGCAAGTTTATATAATGTTACATTAGCTGATAAAAATACACCGGATTACAGTTAAGTATTTTTCTTGTGCCACGACAATCTCCATTTGATGAATACAACGAGGTTTAAAGTACTCTCTGTTCCACATCCTATTAAAAGAAAATAGCATATATTTTTTTCATGCATTATCCCAGGTTTAAACTAGTAAAATTTCAATGAATATGCATCTAACTGATTAGAACGGAAAACATTTGAAAGGAAGGACCCTAGTTTTGGTAGAGTTCTGCTTAACGTTATGCTCAACAATTAAGATCAAAGATGAATTTCTCATAAATACCTGAAAATATTTGCTGTGTCCCTGGTCGGTTTTCATTCTCCCTGATTCATTGTTTCTTGTAGATACAAGTAAAATATAAAAAAATAGATATAACAAGTTTGATTAACATCATAAAATTACATTCTAATAATATAAGTTAAATGTAAATAATTATAATTTAGGTTAAAATATTATTAAATAATGGATACAAATATATTTATTTTGTTTACTGACAAAAAATACAGTTGGTTAAAGGACATACAATATAAAGGTTGTTGGAGGTTTTGAAATTGAACTCTTGCCTTTTCTATGAAGGATCCAGGTAAGAATGAAGGCCAACAGCCCCACTAAAGCAGCACTGAGAGGACACAAAATGGCCATCAGCATCCAGCACTGCCGAGAACACTCAGAAGGACATTCTGAAGATACAGGAGGACGTGTTGAAAATACAACCAGTTTCTCTGTTTAAACAGCAAATCCAAATGAATGCATTTGCTTGTTATTAATTGAGAGAATCAATCATGAACGCACCCTGGAATGGTGAAAAGAAAATACATTACCATCACTTTCAGACGAAACACTGCCCTTCTCATATTCAAGAACATAACCAGACCCGACTGTAAGTTCTTTGTCGATCCCTGAAGTACAAAAGTCGAATCCAAGAAAAGACTCATTAATATTCCTGATGTTCAGACTGATGGAGTTGATGTCTTCTAACTTTATGCTGAATCCATTGTTGCTGCCGTGAAGGAATTTATTTAGAACTTCCTTTTTGTTAACATCATATTTGGCCGAATTGATGATGAAGTGCGGCTTGTTGCTCTCTTGTCCGAACCACGTTGTTGAGTTCTTGTTAGGTACGTTACAGGACATTAAGACAGTGTCCCCAGGTTTGACCACTCTGGTCACAGTGGTTGACATTGAAGAGACCCCTGGAAAAACACACATGTAAAGCCTAGTGGACAAGACTGACTAAAATAATTGATTAACAAATTGTTTGGTTAACATACCGTAACACTTAAATAACAACTGATACATTTCAAACAGGCCTATAGCAATAAATCGTAAAATGTGCTAGAAGTACTGTAATGTCATATCACATTGTAACAATCCTAATTATCAGCTTTATTCACTCTACTGAATATTCACTAAATAAAAACAAATCATGTAGAAATGCTAAACATATGACATTACCAGGACCAGGTGTTCTGACTGCTTTTTCCCAAAATAACCCAAATACCCAGAAATTATTATACGGTAATAAAGTAGTCAGTAAAACCCTGTTTGCAGAAAGGTTTAATCAAAACATCATTTGTTATCTGCAGTAGGAGGGTCACGAAGTGAGGATAGAAAATCCATCAGTATGATTTATGCATTACAATTTGGTGTAGTATTAAACTTGTGAGAATCTTGTAGCTTTTGAAAGGCAAACGGTTAATGACCATTCACCAGACTTCTTTTAAATAGCAGTTATCAGTTGGTCTACCTATTTTATTCCATCAGATTAAAACTCAATGGATTGTATCAGATTAATTCATTCAGATCTAGGTAATTAACTTTGGAAAACAACAAAATGTGGAGAAAGAAAGGGGGTTTGAATACTTACATGATCTGAAAGCCCTGATATCAACCATCTGTAGATATTGTGGTTGGAAACAATACTCAGCATTTCACCGGAAGTGGTGAACAAAAAACACAGTCTCTCTGAAAAGACCTACGTGTGTGTGTGTGGTTGTTAGTGTGTGGTGTTATACATGTAAAGAGCATCCAAACATAGAAATCTATGTACAGTTTGCAACTTGCTGGAATGAAATTTAGGGGCGTTGGTCTGTGTTGAATATAAGTCATATCAGGGTCATTGGGTCAGAGGATTGTCACTCTGGGTCAGGGGGGTCAAAATATCTGTCTGTAACATGAACTGCCCCCATCCAATTCTACTCTCATGACAACCTGACAAGGGTACTTATCCAGACCCTTATCATCTCATGTCTGAATTACTGCAGCTAATTCTTGGTTTGGCTTCCCAGAATGAGCCACCAAATCAACTATTCAGAATGCAGTAGTGTTGAACCTTTTCAAGGATCTCCCATGTCACGCTGTTCCTCCAGACACTCCACTGGCTTTCTGTTGAAGCTCAGATCCACTACAAGACCTTCAGGCAATGATCAAGCCCAAAACCCTGGGGTGTTCATTTAGCCACCTGTTCCAGTCCCACACAAGTCTCTAAATAAATGAAGACCAGAGTCAGGCTTTCCAGTTAAAAGGCGAAGCCTTGCTTTATTTTATGACACCATGGAACATAATAAAAAGGCATTAAACATGTAGCAGAACCTTAATTTACTCATTTTAATTTCCAAGCAAGAACACATTTTATCAGGGCAATTGACAAAGGACAAAAGAACAGAAGGTTGAGGGCAGAGCTTCCAGCGAGGAAGAGACACTGATAACCCAGGGACCCTGCACCACAGCACCAGTGGACACACTGATAACCCAAGGACCCTGCACCATGGTGACTGTGGACATGCACTGATAGCCCAGGGACCCTGCACCACAGCGACAGTGGACACGCACACACACAGATAACCTAGGGGCCTGGCACCACAGTAACTGTGGACACACACTGATGACCCTGCACCACAGTGACTATGGACAGGGACGCCGACAGGAATCCCAGGGCCTGGGACAAAATTAAAACTTTTTCTAAAGAATTAAATACCAAGATTGACTAATAAATAATTATATTCAAGCCAACCAAATGGGCCCCCCCAGGCCTGGACCTGGGACAACATTACCGGTTGTCCCCCCCTGTCGGCGTCACTGACTATGGATACACCTTGATAACCCAGGGACACTGCACCACGGTGACTATGGATACACCCTGATATCCCAGGGACCCTGCACCACAGTGACTATGGATACACCCTGATAACTCCGGGACCCTGCACCACGGTGACTATGGATACACCCTGATAACCCAGGGACCCTGCACCACGGTGACTATGGATACACCCTGATAACCCAGGGACCCTGCACCAGGGTGACTATGGATACACCCTGATAACCCAGGGACCCTGCACCAGGGTGACTATGGATACACCCTGATAACCCAGGGACAACAGCAATAAAAAGATGTATGTTTTAAAGGACAATATTGTACAACTGCAGTACACAAGGTAGATAATGTATGTACTAGAAGCTGAACTTACATAAAAACATACCTTCAGCAAGTTCTAAATGTTACATTAGCTGATACATTTGCATAGGATCACATTAATGTTGTGGGATTTTTCTTTTGCCATGATGATCTTCCTTTGAAAAATTCAAGGAGCTGTAAAGCACACCCTCTTCCCCTCCCTGTTAAATGAAAATAGCATTTACTTTATCATCCATTATCTCGTTTTAACAAATTCACAGAATTTGTTTAACTATTTTCTACTAGACAACCACCAGTATTTCACTACATTATATATGTAAAAAGTAAGGTCCCTAGCTTTGGTAGTGTTCTGTTTAACATTATGCTCAGATATTAGGATCTAAGATAAATTACTCATAAATACCTGAACATTGTTGCTGTTTCCCTGGTCTGTGTTCATTCTCTCTGATTCATTGTTTCCTGTAGATACAAGTAAAATATTTTTAAAAAAATATTTAACAAGTTTGATACATTTTCATTTGTTCAGAAAAAAACTTCTAGGCTATATTCTAATAATACACGTTTAATACAAATCATTGTAATTTGGGCAAAATATTATTAAATATTGGGTATATAGATTATTTTTATTCTAAATTGACAGAAAATCCAGTATAAATTTAACAGTTGGTTAAAGGACATTCAGTATAAGGGTTGTTGGAGGTTTTGAAATTGAACTCTTGCCTTTTCTATGAAGGATCCAGGTAAGAATAAAGGCCAACAGCCCCACTAAAGCAGCACTGAGAGGACACAAAATGGCCATCAGCATCCAGCACTGCCGAGAACACTCAGAAGGACATTCTGAAGATACAGGAGGACGTGTTGAAAATACATCCAGTTGGTCTGTTTCAACAGCAAATTCAAATGAATGCATTTGCTCGTTATCAATTGAGAGAATCAATCATGAAACCACCCTGGAATGCTGAGGAGAAGATACATTACCATCACTTTCAGATGAAACACTGCCCTTCTCATATTTAAGAATGTAACCAGACCCGACTGTAAGTTCTTTTCCGGTTCCTGAAGTACAAAAGTAGAATCCAAGAAAAGACTCATTAATGTGGCTGATGTTCAGACTGGTGGAGTTGTTGTTTTCTAACTTTATGCTGAATCCATTGTTGCTGTCGTGAACGAGATTTACTTTGTTTGGTTTATTTTGTTTCTTTTTGGCCATAATGATGATGAAGGGCGTCTTGTTGCTTTCTTGTCTGTACCATGTTGTTGAGTTCTTGTTTGATACATTACAGGACATTAAGACAGTGTCCCCAGGTTTGACCACTTTGGTCACAGTGATGGACATTGAAGAGACCCCTGGAGAAACACACATGTAAAGCCTGGTGGACACAACTGACTAAAATAATTGTTTAATAATTTGTTTGGTTAACATACTGTAATAATTCTGGTAACAATTCGTACATTTCAAAAAGGCCTAAAGCAATAAACTGTAAGATGTGCTAGAAGTACTGTAATGTCATATCATATTGTAACGATCCTGATTATCAGCTATATTCACTCTACAGAATATTCACTTCATAAAAACAAATCATGTGGAAATGCTAAACATATGACATTACCAGGACCAGGTGTTCTGACTGCTTTGTCCCAAAATTACACAAATACCCAGAAATGAATATAAGGTAATAAAGTAGTCGGTTAAAACCTTTTTGCAGAAAGGTTTTATCAAAACATCACTTATTGATATCTACAGTAGGAGGGTGATGAAGAGAGGATAGAAAATCCATCAGTATGATTGATGTAGAGGTGAATAGACAGACAGGCTACTTACAGTGTAGGACAATCAGGACTATCAACTGCATCTCCATATTAACTCAGATTCACTGGCGTGACTGAGACACTTGACTATTCCACTGGAGGCTCTTTCTTTTCATTACCATACATGGACAGATACAAAGAGCGACAAAGTCATTGGTTGACTGAATGTAATGTCCCCTCCCAGACTGGTATGCCACTCAAGATCACAGGATGCACCATTATTGATACTGATAAAGACATAGATGAGGTGTTAGTGGAAAAAGACAGATTCCCATAAATATACTACATTTATTTTCCACAGGAAGCTCTAAATTATGTTTGCCCTCTTCTTGATCTGCCTTCCTACCACCTGCTGAATATATCCAGTTAGATGATGCCCTGTCAGATGATGAACTACATAGTCATTGAATCAATGTTGTTGAAGCATCAACTTTGTCAACAGTATCAGTGATCTGTCCTATTGTCTTGTTATCCACCAAGAGAGTGTGTTTACCCCTTGGGGGGTCTAGGGGGGTCCAGGGGTCTGGGTGTCTGGTTCTGGTGTTGCTGCTGCATTGGGTTGGGTCTGGTCCTCTGCTCTGTAAGAAAGAACTTCCTACTCTTTCCCCAATAAATGAAGCATCACATGACCTTTGTTCCCTGCATCTTCCTTAGTGCTGACATTACTGTAGGTCAGAGAATGTGAAGGTGGTAAATACTGACCTCTATTGGTGTGTTTCTTTATTACAATTCAGGGGAAGTATTTCACTTGTGAGAATCTTGTAGCTTTTGAAAGGCAAACAGTTATTGACCATTCACCACACTTCTTTTAAATAACAGTTATCAGTTGGTCTACATATTTTATTCCATCAGAACACAATGGATTGTATCAGATTAATTCATTCAGATCTAAGTAATTAACTTTGGAAAACATCAAAATGTGGAGAAAGAAAGGGGATTTGAATACTTAGATGATCTGAAAGCCCTGATATCAACCGTCTATAGATGTTGAGGTTGGAAATAATACTCAGCATTTCACCAGAAGTGGTGAAGAAAACACTTTCTCTGAAAAGACCTACGCATGTGTTTGTGGTTGTTAGTGCGTGGTGTTATACATGCAAAGAGCATCCAAACATAGAAATCCATGTACAGTTTGCAACTTGCTAGAATGAAATTTAGGGGCTTTGGTCTGTGTTGAATATGAGTCATGTCAGGGTCAATGGGTCAGAGGATTGTCACTCTGGGTCGGGGGATCAAAATACCTGTCTGTAACATGACCTGCCCCCATCCAATTCTACTCTCATGACAACCTGACAAGGGTACTTATCCAGACCCTTGTCATCTCATGTCTGAATTACTGCAGCTAATTCTTGGTTTGGCCTCCCAGAATGAGCCACCAAATCAGCTATTCAGAATACAGTAGTGTTGAACCTTTTCAAGGATCTCCCATGTCACGCTGTTCCTCCAGACACTCCACTGGCTTCCTGTTGAAGCTCAGATCACCTACAAGACCTTCAGGCAATGATCAAGCCCAAAACCCTGGGGTGTTCATTTAGCCACCTGATCCAGTCCCGCACAAGTCTCCAAAAAAGTGAAGACCAGAGTCATGATTTCCAGTTAAAAGGCGAAGCTTTGCTTTATTTTATGACATCACAGAGCATATTACAAAGGTATTAAACATGTAGCAGAACCTTCATTTACTCATTCTAATTACAAAGCAAAAAAACATTCTATCAGGACAAAGGACAAAAGAACAGGAGGGTGAAGGCAGAGCTTCCAGCGAGGGAGACACTGATAACCCAGGGGCCCTGCACCACGGTGACTGTGGACACACACTGATGACCCAGGGGTTCAAGTAAAGATACTGCATTTATTTTCCACAAGAAACTGTTTACAAAACTGTTTAAATTCCCCCGAATTCTAGTTGTGCTTGTTAAACTGCAGGTGAAACATTGTGAAAGTGGTAAAAAGGTACCCCTTTTGGTTTGGGTGGCTGGTTCTGATGTTGTAGCACCATTGGGTTGAGTCCGGCCCTCTGCTCTGCCAGAACGAACTGCCTACTTTTTACTACAAAATGAAGCATCTCATGACCTTTGTTCCCTGCCCCTTCTTCAGTGCTGACATTACTGTAGGTCAGCGAATGTGAAAGTGGTAAATACTGACCTCTGTTGGCGTGGTTTTGAATTACAATTTGGGGAAGTATTTCACTTGTGAGAATCTTGTAGCTTCTGAAAGCAAACAGTTAATGACCATTCACCACACTTTTAAATAACAGTTTGTCTACCTATTTTATTCCATCAGAATAAAACACAATGGAATGTATCAAATGTAATACATTTAAACCTAGTTAACTTATTGTAAAACACAAGAAAATGTGGAGAAATTAAAGAAGTTAGTATATTTTCCAAATACAATTTTGTTTCATATCAGGACTTTTAGATCATCTATCTATAGAGGTCGTGGTTGGAAACAATACTCTGCATTTCACCGGAAGTGGTGAAGAAAAAACACAGTCTCTCTGAAAAGACCTACATGTGCGTGAGTGGTTGTTAATGTGTGGTGAAATACATGTATAGTAAACCCAAGCACAGAAATGCATTAAGTTTGAAACCTTGCTAGAATTATATTTCAGGGCATTGGTTTGTGTTGAATATGAGGGGAGGCTTGTCAGGGTCATTGGGTCAGAGGATTTTCAATCTGGGATGGGGTTGTCAAAATGGCCTGCCCAAATCCACATGATAACATGAAAGGATCAACTTCCCTAAACACTTCACTTCAAATTCACTCTCTGAAACTTAACACTAGTTTGGCAAATTTCGTATGTCCTAAAAAGAGGTCTTTTGCTGAAAAGTAGATATTTTCGCCTCTTTCAGCTATCTGTATGGTCAAGTAAAAAGGACATTAATATTTTATACTGAAACTATCTCCCTAACATATGTAGGGATCAACCTTCCAATACGGAAAACTGAACAGATGTTTAAAATATATTACTATACATGTTAATTACAGATATCAATCTGACATATAGAAACTGCCAATTGTTTTGCATTTAGACATACATGTACATACACTGATCAACCATAACATTTTGATCAATGACAGGCAACGTGTGAAGCACGGAAAATATTGTTGTCATGGCAGCAGTCAGTGCCCTCTACTTCCCCCTGAAGCTCAGATCCACTTCAAGGCAAAGTTCAAGGTTGAAGGTTCAAAAAGTTTGTCAATTACAATAACAAGTCATGGCAGACAGTGCAGTTAAAAAAGTGCAACCAAATAAAACACATTTTGTAAAACAATCAGAAAACATCAGGTCTTGGTTTACCTATTAATTGAAGAAACAACGCACATTCAATGTCTTGGTGTTTCTGTTCTCCTGGGGTAACTCACCACCATCACATTATGGTTTATACCATATTACTAATAACAACACTACCACTGTAATGTTATTAAAAGCAGTATCCATGGCAAGGAGCACAATACACGATACACTGTAGCAATGCCCCCTGTTGAAGGAAGGAGAATCTAACATGTGGAGGCTGGGGTGGTGGGTGGTTTTAGTGACTGAATGCTAAGACAACCAGCAGAGCAGCAGACAAATTCCCCTGACCGACTTCAGCAGATCATGTTAGAGGAGAGAATCTAGACACTGGTGGAGCGATCCAGATGTCAGATGATGAATCTCTGAGCCAACGTGGCCTGTGCATTTATGTAAACAAAGCACGGTGTACAGACACGAACATAACAGGAAGTCACTTCAGCCAATCTAGAGCACTTGAAGATTAGGGGCAGGCCTTTATACTTGCCTCGGTTGTCCACATCCATTCTTGTAACTGCGGTCTATATACCTCCGGATGTTAATGCTAAACTGACAATGAAGGAACTGCAAGCTGCTATTAGCAAACAGCGAACTGCACATCCGGATGGTGCTTTTATTGCAGGGGATTTCAATCACTCAAATCAGAAACAGTTTTTCCGAAATTCCACCAAAATGTCTCCTGCTCCACCTGGAGACAACACACTAGACTAGATGTTTATACATACATTTCAGAGGCTTACAATGCTATTCCCCTCCACCACCTGGGACAGTCTGATCACCTTTTTCTGCTCCCAGAGAATTTACCCCAAATTAAACATGTGAAACAATCAGTGAAGTCAAAGTGTTGATAAAGGGGTCAGACTCACTTCTACAGTACCAGTTTCAATGCACTGACTGGAGATGGTTTACCACTCAAGCCACCCTTGACTCCCAAACAAACATTAAACATTAAACATTAAAACAATCCATTTTGGATTAAATGAACATGTACACCAACAATGTCACCACCCATAAACTAATGAAGACCTTCCCCATTGGCCCAGGCGGTTGTCCCCACATACTTCAAGACCGCAACCATTGTTCCAATACCGAAGCAGTCGACTGAATCTGTCCTGAAAGACTTCCAACCGGTTGCACTCAACCTCATGATCATGAAGGGCTTTGAAAGACTGGTCCTGGCCCACTTTATGTCCTGCCTCTCCTAACACTGAATCCCTACCGGTTTGCCTACCGATCAAACGGGTCTACCGAGGACGCTGCTTTACCCTCTGCCCTGACCCACCTGGACAAAACCAAGGAAGGATGGTGATACATGTCATGTTTTGGCATGGAGGCCAGACACCAGCACAGAGGTTTTCATAGAAAAACATAACTGAACAGACTTACCAAAAACACCGTAGTTGAGATGAAAAACTATGACAAACCAGAAACACTGGGGCAGGAGGAACTTAAATAGAGACACGAGGATGGCCCAAACAAGGCACAGGTAAAAACAATAATTAAGATGGCAAGCTACATTCAAAATCAAAGGACAAAAAACAAACAGAACAGGCTACATTAGAATGGAAAGGCAAAACCCCAACAGATGAAAAACAGAACCTAACAACATAGAAATAAAATATGTAGCAACAGTAAATACATAAATTCCAAAAGACTGACAGATAGACTACTGAAATGTAATCCATTAGAATATTAAATTACCCTCTCTTGGACTGTAAACCTCTGTAAAATCTCTTCAAGGTTTCAGACTGTAAAACCTCTGTAAAAAACTATAAAACCTCTTCAGGTCTGAAATTAGAAAAGCATGACCCTTGCACATTTCTATCCATGACTCATCAAGGAAAATTCTGATTGCTTCCTTTTACCAGGTTGGTAGGGTAAACACAGGAAAATAATAAATGCAATAATTTGGGAAGTATAGGTGTATAATCCACACATTGGAAAATAAAGTATTTTCATTGCTTATTTGAAATTGGTCATCTTTATTAGGGGGGGCAGTCATTTTGGAGGTGACTTTATGTGGCTAATAGACAACAGTTAAGGGTGTTTCTCAAGCAAAACACACCACCAGACTTCATAGCAATAAAAGGCATGTATGTTCTAAAGGACATTGTAAAACTGTACTAGAATTATGTACTAGAAGCTTTACTTACATACAAAAAAATATATGTAGCATGTTCTGAATGTAACATTAGTTAATAAACATACACAGGATCACATTAATGATGTGTGATTTTCTTTTTGCCACGATGATCTTCCTTTGAGAAATTCAAGGAGCTGTAAAGCACACCCTCTTCCCCTCCCTGTTAAATGAAAATAGCATCTATTTTTCATCCATTATCACAATTAAATAAATACACAGAACCTGCATTTAACTGTTGAGTATTAGTCAACAACTAGGATTTGACTAAATAACATTAAAAAGGAATGAACCGAGTTTTGGTACAGTCAATCATGATCAATTATTAGAATCAAAGATAAATAACTCATAAATACCTGAACATCATTCCTGTTTTCCTTGTTTGTTTTTATTCTCGCTGATTCATTGTTTCCTTTAGATACCAAAAAATATTTTCAAATGTAATATAACAAGTTTGATTTATTTTAATTTCTTCTGAAAAAACGTCTATGTTCTAATATCATAAGGTGAATGTAAATAATTGTCATTCGATTACAATATTATTAAATATTTAGTATTTAATAATAAAACAAAAGTATAAATGCAACATAATTTGTTATTCAACATACAATATAAGGGTTGTACAAGGTTTTGAATTTGAACTCTTGCCTTTTCTATGAAGGATCCAGGTAAGAATAAAGGCCAACAGCCCCACTAAAGCAGCACTGAGAGGACATAAAATGGCCATCAGCATCCAGCACTGCCGAGAACACTCAGAAGGACATTCTAAAGATTCAGGAGGACGTGTTGAAAATCCATCCACTTTCTCTGTGTGAACACCAAATCCAAATCAACGCATTTCTTTGTCATCCACTGAGAGAATAAATCAAGAAACCACCGTGGACTGCTGAAGAGAAAATACAATACCATCATCATCATCACTTTCAGATGAAACACTGTCCTTCTCATATTTAAGAACGTAACCAGAACCGACTGTAAGTTCTTTGTCGATCCCTGAAGTACAATAGTAGAATCCTAGCAAAGACTCATTAATGTTCCTGATGTTCAGACTGATGGAGTCGTTTCCTTCTAACTGTGTGTTGAATCCATTGTTGCTGCCGTGAAGGAATTTATTTATAACTTGCTTTTCGTTAACTTGATACTTTTTGGCCGAAATGATGATGAAGGGCGTCTTGTTGCTTTCTTGTCCGTACCACGTTGTTGAGTCCTTGTTAGGTACGTTACAGGACGTTAAGACAGTGTCCCCAGGTTTGACCACTCTGGTCACAGTGGTGGACATTGTAGAGACCACTGGAGAAACACACATGTAAAGCCTGGTGGACAAGACTGACTAAAATAATTGTTTAACAATTTGTTTGGTTAACATACTGTAATAATTCTGGTAACAAATGATACATTTCAAACAGGCCTAAAGCAATGAACTGTAAGATGTGCTAGAAGTACTGTAATGTCATATCATATTGTAACGATCCTGACTAACGGCTATATTCACTCTACTGAATATTTGCAACATAAAAATACATCATGTGGAAATGCTAAACATATGACATTACCAGGACCAGGTGTTCTGACTGCTTTGTCCCAAAATTACACAAATACCCAGAAATTATTATACGCTAATAAAGTAATTGGTTAAAATCTATTTGGAGAAAGGTTTTATCAAAACATCACTTATTGTTATCTACAGTAGGAGGGTCATGAAGTGAGGATAGAAAATCCATCAGTATGATTGATGTAGGGATGAATAGACAGACAGGCTACTTACATTGTAGGACAATCAGGACTATCAACTGCATCTCCATATTAACTCATATTCACTGGGGTGACTGAGACACTTGACTATTCCACTGGAGGCTCTTTCTTTTCGTTACCATACATGGACAGATACAAAGAGCGACAAAGTCATTGGTTGACTGAATGTAATGTCCCCTCCCAGACTGGTATGCCCCTCAAGATCACAGGATGCACCATTATTGATACTGATAAAGACATAGATGAGGTGTTAGTGGAAAATATTCAAGACATCACTGTGGACAAGACAGATTCACATAAATATACGACATTTATTTTCCACAAGAACCTCTAAATTATGTTTGCCCTCTTCTTGATCTGCCTTCCTACCACCTGCTGAATATATCCAGTTAGATGATGCCCTGTCAGATGAACTAAATAGTCATTGAACCAATGTTGTTAAAGCATCAACTTTGTCAACAGTATCAGTGATCTGTCCCATTGTCTTGTTATCCACTAAGACAGTGTTTTTACCCCTGGGGGTCTGGGATGGGCCAGGAGTCTTGGGTTGAGTCTGGCCCTCTGGAATTCTCTTTCCTCTGTTTTCGTCCACTTTTCCTTCATTTGAAGAACCACATCTGCTTGACATGAATCCATGAAGACCAAAACTTTAATTTCCCCCTGATTCTAGTTGTGCTTGTTGGACTGCAGGTGAAACATTGTCAAAGTGGTAAAATAGGTACCCCTATTGGTTTAGTTTTGTATTACAATACCAGAAAATATTACTTATTGCTAATTTTGAAATATTTTGGTCTTCTTGTAATGTGTAATTCCATCTGAATGAAATACGTGAGAGACAATATTTCAGACCGCGTGCACAGATCTGTTCCCATGCTCTATCATGTAGTGAAGTTGAAGAACCATATATCACCCGTCCAAAGTTTTGACATAGCTACTAACTCAAGTGTATTTCTATGTTTTTACTATTTTCCACATTGTAGAATAATTGTGAACATATCAAAGCTATGAATTGACACACTTGGATTCATGAAGTCACCAAACATTTAGACTTTTCACAGTAGCCACCGTTGATGACAGCTTTGCACACTCTTGGCATTCTCTCAGAATATGCCTCTGTCTTTTTGATATAATTATTATAAGTCCTGGCACAGTGCACTGCTGTACATATAGTATCATTGTCCCTCTCATCACACACTACAGTAGCTACAGATTATTGATTTCAACTTTCATTTCAGCCCCCCTCCCCCACAACCCCCATCCACATCCTCACTGAAGCATGTTGGTGGTCACTGCTGCCACCAAAGGGTTAATATACACTGTTGTGGCGTTTGTCTCAGTTACACAGTCAATAATGATGCCAACACTGTTATGAAGTTCTACCAAATCCTAAACCAGAAACTTACTAAATGTTTATTCAATCGAGGCCTCTGTGCAGATCTGAAGCCACCCAAACCCTCCTCAGTTTAGGCCTAGTTCACACACGGGCCTA
The DNA here is from genome assembly GCA_016801105.1 of Esox niger. Taxonomy (NCBI): domain Eukaryota; kingdom Metazoa; phylum Chordata; class Actinopteri; order Esociformes; family Esocidae; genus Esox; species Esox niger. Next base: position 10,671 of record JACXGJ010005871.1, on the reverse strand, counting down.
GATTTACAACTTTACCACCATTCCCTCAGTGATTGGATCAATGCACGAAACACCCGATATGACAAGCGATGAAGTATTATCTGCAAACAAATGGAGCACGGCCGGTTTAACTGTGCTAATCCAATAGATTATTGGCTCCTGCGTCAGTCTGCTGTGTCATGTGACACATAGGATGTTGTTTATCACTGCCGAACGACCTTGGGATTGAATGATGCCAGCCAGCTGTGTCAGTCCGCCTATTGGCCGGGCCAATAGTCTGTCCTGGAGGCCAACTAACCACAGTGAAACACGCCAGAAGATATTCAGGGGTAAAAGGACCATTTAACTACCAGTGGAAACAGATAGGCTGAAGGTCAACTTGACACCTTCCTTCCGTTCACATGGGCCTCTGCCATTTGGACAAGTGTCCTAAAGCTGATTTAGTGGATGTGATTGAGGGTGTGGAGGCTCCTGTGAACAGTGAATGTGCAAGGATGCCACCTCCATGAGCAATGTCGAATGTGTCTGGTCACATAACACCGTGTACAATTTATTAATGTCTGAATTCTAGAATTGAACCTTCCAAATTAAATCTTCAACTCTTTTTTAGGTTTACATCGTGTAAAGCAACTGGAGGGATTTGTTCGTTTGAATTGATGGCCTGTCATTTTAAAGTGGAACATGTCAACACTTGTGTGGCCTCTCACCGCTCACTGGATGTCAATCTGTGAGTTTTGCCAGCAACACGTGACAATGGAGGGTCTCTCTGAGCGATTTGATGTGGGGTTAGAGGCTGGTTTGAGATCCATGGATGGTCCTCGTTTTCAGGGTTACAGCCACACTCTTATTACACACCACTGTTCAAGCCTTTAAGCACGTTTCTGTTGCCTGGGGGGCTTATAATCAATAACCTGCCAGCAAAAATATATCATGTGTTGAAGATATCTGTTAGTCTGTGAGACAGATGTCACGTCAGAGCAGTGTGTTTCAAAGTTTTCCTTACAAGAAGCTGAATCAGTCCCGGATGATGGCGGGGGGGCATTTTCCAAAAGCCTTTAATGTCCAGATTAAAATGTAAGGGTTTTTGATTGTATTACATTAGCAATGACATGTCAAATGTAATCACTACAATGGAATCCACACAGTAATCCGATCAGAGATTCTGCATCCTCCCCTGGTAATAAAGTCTGTGGCTCTGCCTGTCTTTTTCTCTCTTGCTAGATCATCTCTTAGATGGGTCCATATCATGAATAGATTTGACCTCCTAATATATTCACCTCACAGGTTTAAAGAAGAGTCGCCCCCTTCAAATGTGTTCAACAACATCAAGGTGCAATTTTACATTCAAGTTCCCAACCACCTGACGAGGTCAGAGGCTCGATGTCCTCAGTAAATGTGTGTCCCGGTTAGTCCTTCACTGCCCCACTCAAGCAAGCGGAGATTCCCCATAACCCCAGGAATCAGCCACATGGTATGATGGCCAATCTGTGGCCTTGGAATAGTAGCGTTCATGCGGTAAATCGCTACCTTGCCATGGAGCTTCATTCAAAGCCTGTTTACAGCCGTCCATATATGCCGGGTTGGCTCGCACGTGAAGGTGCAGTATGGGCTCAGCAACGTCCAGGGTTGGTGTCTAACAAGACACGCCTCAGGCTCCATTTTCCATAAAACGTCTTCAGGCTTGTGGGACTGAGCATGTTCTCACTCCCTTGTTGATCATTAATGCAACGCGAAGCAGACTAGTTTGGCAGGATGTGCGTCGGAAGGAGCTCTTGACCTTTGACTCTTGCAATGAGGCAAGGTAGTGAGGCAAAGCTATTACATTGAATTGGACTTTGCGATATTGTGAGGTGAGAAAAACCGGTTAGGATTGTATCTTTAAACTTCAGTGAGAGGTATGACCTTTAGCTTGCATACCTAAAATTCAATCATCCAATCTTTGCATTCTGTGACAGAAAATAATGAAAACTGGTTTCACCCGAGCTCACGAGGTAAATTCCCCTAAATGAAAGGATGATGAAATATTCCAAATCTCTTGCCAAAACTAATCGAGATTAGGACGAGGGGGTGAGGTGGTGCATCATAACTGATTTATCTGGGTGGTATTAACTGCCCCGCCCCCCAAAAAACCTGTGGCCAGATGTACATATTCAAAAGCCATGCTAGGACATTAACATGGGCCTAGGTCAGACCAGCATCTGACCAATTTGCAAGATTCAACCCCCGAGACAGAAAGATATGGTATTTATTTCCTGAGCAAGGCAGTAACATTTTGTATTATTTATTCAAATGAATCCCTCAACATAGTGGCTGACATTTGACTTCCAAGGTTGGATTGCAACTTGGTACCACTTCGTATGAACAGTGGAGCGAAAGTTTCCCTTACAATTTCCTACCATTAGAGGTTGACTTTAGTGACACACTGCAGACACAGAAAATAGACAGGGCTCTAAGTAGGCTAGCAGTTACAACATCTAACCATTACCGAATGGTTGCTAAATTGAATCCCTGAGTCTACAAGGTAACACATATGTTGTTATGTCTCTGAGCAAGGCAGCTAACCTTATCTGCTCCCAGATCATTGTTGTAAATGAAAATGTGTCCTCAGCCAATTTACCCAGTAAAACAAAACACAACGAACAAAACAGCAAAAAGGGCTCGCAACAATCAAGAGCAAGAGAGCGCAGTGCTTAACTTCTCCTCTGTTCAGGTCCCGCAGCTTCTCTGACGCGAAGGTGGGAAAGGAGCAAGCACACCTTCACAGGCACTTTATGCGACAGTGTGAGAGCCCAGCCTTGCTGCTTGCTCGTTTTGGTGTCCGAGGTGTCGGTGGTGCCCAAGTCATTTCTCCAAGTCCCCCTCTCAGATCACTTACAAGGTGATCCCGCTGTGAACAAGAATGGTGTGTACATCCAAAAAAAAAAAACACCGGCACATATCCCACAGGTCCCCCACGTGAGAAACAACCCAGCCACTGAAGACTTTCTCCTGAATGACGGACTGAATCAACATTGCTGGGGGGGGGGGGGGTGCAGGGTTGGGGCGGTTTTGCCCCTTGACCCTTCCCCCAACCCCAGCCCCCGTCCCCTCCTCTCAGGGCCTACCCAGCTCCTGTCCCCCTGCTGAAAGGCAGCGTTGGTATTCAGAGGAGTAGTCTGAGAGCTGGATGAATAGCTTAGTGTTTTCGAGCGGCATGAATGCAGTGTGTAGCCCCCCGACAGACAGACTTGTTCATTCACACACCCTGCTTTCCCTTTCCACCGCACCTAACTCTCTCCCTCTGATATGAATAGTGGCCTGTGCTCACACACACAACAAACACACATACCAACAACACACCCACACCGACACACATACAGATAAACTAGTGGGGACTAAGAAAATACTCCTTAGTTCCACCCACTCTCTCCCTTTTATGTCTCTCTATCTCTCTCACACACACACACACACACAACCCTATTTCTATCCTCCTGTGTGCTTGTAGTTACACCGTGTGAGTGTGCGTGTGGGTTAATAGTTTATAAGGAATAGCTTTATATGGTTTAATAGCTTTTGGGGAGTGGCGTGTGGGTGCGAGAAAGGGTAACAGAGAACACGCTACATGGGAGTTGATATTTAATTTGCATTTAAGTAGCGCAAGGGGGGAGGCGTTTCAGAAGCGTTTTCTCCAAGAGAGGGCAATAGAGAGACACAGAGGAACGCTACTTTGAATGATGTGTCGGCCAGAGTGTCTGTTTTCTCTGTGTGGTCTCCTTAAGAGCAATTTAAAAAAGACAGATTTGAGCACATACATTTTACATTGGACTGTCGGAGCTTTAACTAAATGTATCCTTACACAATTTTAGTGTCATTACTTGAATATGCAAGGTCAATGCCAGTGGTTTTGCTGTGTTTATTGTTTCCAGTGTTACGAGAACAGTTTCAATAAATGTGGATGACACTGAGGACCTTAAAAGACCAGACTCAACATTAGCCTGTTCAAGACAGTTGCTAAAGGAGAAGGTGTTACAAGTGGACAACGAAATTGTCATGTACCTGAAAACGGTAAAACGCAAACAGCCAGTAGCCCTGCCTGGTCGAAGCCTTTAAATAACTCCATAGCAGAAATTTGCCTTCTAGATAACTATCTGTTGATGACTAAACTATTCATAATCCATCTTTTTTAAAAAATCCAGTAACATTTCACACTGGCATTTCACCCCTCCCTTATTTATGGTAGTTGATCAGTCTTCATAACACAACCACTACTCTCGCAGCAGATAGAATCATATGCCCCTTTAAGAGACAAAACTTGGTTGGCCACTGTGGCCAGGAGAGCTCCGCTAGGCAGTAGCGTATCAGGGCATTTCAGCAGTCGGTGTGGCAAAGCCCCTTTAAAACATTACACGTATTGGGGGCTGGCGTGAGGTTTTGCATCGCACAAACTCTATCCTTTCTCGACCATATTCGCCGGTACATGTGGTAATCGTAGAGCGCACAGTGCAACTTGAGAGGAAAAAAGGAAAACTATGAGCGCACACGTTTTTAACCGGGAAATGAACATGGAACATTGCAGGTCTTTTACTTAAGCTGAAGGTGGTTTGAAGTGCGTCTCCTGAAACTAAAACCAACTGAAAAGAAACTACACAACTCAAATCTGAACGAGAATGGATGTTTTTGTTGTCCTAACCACTGGAACGTTGTGATTTGCATGGATTTAAAAGCACCCGTTGGTAATAAATTGGATAAGCGATTCCCTCCCACTTTGCCCAGGCGAGGGCATTAACTTGCCTTGAATCTATCCAGCACGAAACGGCGGGTCGTGGACTTAAATATATTTTGTAAGAAATAAAGGTGAGTGACGAAGTGCAAAAAACGACGCCTCTGTATCAAACTGTTCAGATTAAATGCTTGCAGAGTAAGAAGGTCCATGCTAAAGGTGGCCAACAGTATTAACAGTTTACAGTTTTAAAAGTGGATGTATATGAAACACTGTTAATTTGTAACAAACCGAATAAGCACTATCGGTAATGTATACCGATTCAATTGCATTTTACATTGGACTACCCTTGGTGCCAAATTGTGACCAACCGGGCAAGACTTGCTTAAAGTCGCTATAATTTCACTAGCTAGCAACCCCGGAATATTACTAGTTACCGAATGTTGCCACTTGCTAATGTTGAACACCAGCTATGCTAACGCATGCCTTGTACATTTGGTATACATTCTTGAAAAAGTATCACCAACATATTGTGTTAGCAAATTCTGAAGAGTGCCAGGATACCGTGGCTTAATTGCCAATGGAAGGATGTTGTCCAACTTCGCTTCTGTGTTAATCAGAGTAGCAGTTAATCAGCAGTAGTTAATCAGAGCCACACCAGGCGGTGGATTTGAGTAGGACTGTTCTCGTTTTTGTTCGGTGTCTGGCGTCGTTACGTTGCCGGCGTAGCTACACTACTTTTCCAGGGGAATATTTGTTTTCATAGCCATCGTTATTTAACATTAATTACAACTTACATGGGCATGTTAAATATATAAACTAACTGGCAAAGCGTCTTTCCGAATTTTCATACAGATTTAACGAAATAAAAAGGTAGTCATGGTGATGAACAGAACTAGCCATTAGTACCATCTTTCTCGGGAAGCCATGTGTTCGAGCGATCATTTTAGTTTTTTGGGGGCGGATTGACAGGTGCAAATCCTTGGAAGGTGTCATGTAGGGACACTAGGTAGCCTAGTTTGCAATAACCAACTGAGCAATAACCTACAGCAGTTTCCCAGGCAGGGGTACTGTTATCTAACCATGGGGGGTACTTGAGAAGACTCATGAAACCATCGGCTTACTGGTCCTTTGAACATGAGGGGTTTTTCGGGGTCATCCGACCAGGGCAATATTTGTTACAGTACCAGAGAGCGTTTGGGAACCACTCAGTAGAGTATCTAATCACGGAGGCAGCGAAGGTTATAATCTAATTTCTCCCCGTGTGGTCGTTGTACATTTTGATTTGTCCTAAGTCATCACTAAATAAGGGGTACATTTTAAATAAGCTACCGGTTGCAATTTTTTCGTTAAATGGCACAGGCTCAAGTGTTGTTGTCAACTAATGGATATGACAAGGACTATCTGGATCTAATGATATTTATTGAAGTTCTGTGTCGAAATCGGCTATTAGAATGTAAGCGTTCAGGTCCCAGCTCATAGTTTTAATGCAACATTATTTTCTGTGTTGCTTTTGGTTTGTCCTATGGAATCATCCGTGGCTGACAGAAGAGCAGCCTGTGAGAATAACTGTGTGACCTTTTGCATTTCACATCCCTCGAGGGTCACAGCTTCTGCCGTTGTGCTTTACTGTTTCTGAAATGAAAGCCATCTGCTGTACTTGAACGCTTTTTACTGTCCTCATAACTGAAGTGGCAGATTAAGTTATCACAATGTCACAAACCAACCATATGGAATATCCCACTAGACTGTTAGCTCTCTTTGGTGGTCCTGGGTTGTAATAACTGGGTCATTCCTGGATGTTTTCCGTGCACATTATCACGACTTTCGGAGGATTTAGTTAAAATCGTGATTGCTCTTTTACTGATTTGTTTTCAGTCATTTGCAGACTTTCATTTTTGTGTCTGGGATTTTCCTCTTAACTTAGTCAGGCCTAAACCCCTTTGATAGGATGGGCACTAGATAAGAGTTTTAGCAAGAACATTTCTCTATAAAGCTTTACTTTTATTTTGGGCCATGTTAAGGTTTTATGTCTGCAATGCAGAGATCAAAGAGTAATATTGGTTTTGGTCTGCTACATTTTCCTGTGTTTAAATAAATAAGTCAGGTTAACTTTTAAGAGAATGGCTGCCAATATTCCCTGGCTTTGGGGAAAAGCTTGAATAATCAGGTCAAGCGGGCTACTGTTACAGGATGTTGAAGGACAAAATTACGGCTGCTAAAGTTGAATAATCTCCGCTAAAATCCATATTGTAATAAATTGCCTGATTTGATACGACAACTATCTGTGGAACAATATGTAAAGTTACATTAATAATAACCTGCATGTATAATAACCTGCTCCACAGGCTAAAAAAAGATGATTTAAACTACTAGTACTGCAAATGTTCATAATGAGTGATATCAACAGAAACACTGCAATTAGCAATTTTCCCAGCTCCCAGTTGCTTCACGATTTTGCTTCATGTCCGACTGGCAGCTTTTTAATGACTGTGTAGAAGTCTCAGAAAAAGCTGTAACTAAGGTGATGGGCTGTATTTGTGTAATACACAGAAGCAGTAGCTGGCCAGTGTCTTTTTGCACTTACACCTGGACGAAGTCAAAGACAAAACTTGGGAAATGAACCTTCATCACGTGTATAAATGGTATATGATTATACTTGTACTCCATTTCACCTTTCGAGACTTGACCTGATGTGACCCGAGCTAGGAATGTGATTTGGGGAATAGTGCCAGATGCAAGCTGAATTGTGGGATGTGTTGTCCTCTTTTGACCGTAGTCCAGGATGTTCTGGGAACGGTTGTGGTGGAATGTATAGTCAGTAACTTTCCTGTGGAATATGCCCATATTTATTTTCAATATATGATGTGGTCTGGGACTTTAGTTATGAAACATCACTTTTTTTATGTGTAAGACTGTATTTTTTTCATTTCTTCATAGATTGAGTGCCATCATCCCTCAGTTATCCTTGAAACGCAGGTTTGAAAGTGAGTATTTTTGTGACATGGGGAACAATTCCACACATACACGATACAGTGCACCACGTTTGGGGACCCCTTTTTGGCTCCGAAGCACCACTTTTCCAGCCAGCGGCCAGTTATCGCCAACTGCGCCTTGAAGCACTCGCCACTTTGGTTTGCTAAATTGAATAGAATGCTATGAATTGTAAATAAATGCCCTTTGCCCCGTCACTGTAACCTCTCAAGACATTCAGCGTGGGCAGTAATTATTGGCCACTGAAGTGGTATTGAACCATGGTGGTGGAATACGCACGATGGACTGCACTAATTACCACTGGTTGTGTTAAATGGGCCTTAATGACCACTGGACGTCTTTGATATTTGTTGAAAGTGAGGTCTCCAATGAGGATGACCAGTGCTCTCCTCTTTGCTGGGTTGTTGGTGCTACTGCAGACACCTCGTAACTGTTACGGTGTCATGGACCGCTGGGGGGTGTTTATTTTCTATGACCGGCAGCTGTATCGGCCGTAATGACAACACCTTTCATCAGTCCTTTTCCCGCCAAATGGCTTCCAGCTATTGAACCTCCGTCCGTCCGTCCGTCCGATCTGTCCTCCTGTTAGGTTGTAGTTTAACGAGGGCTGGAGCCTTTCGTGACCAGGGTTGCTTAGCGTTCATTGTGACCTCCCGCCGGTCTGTTGATTAACTGGTGTGGAGATATGTCAAGGACGAGCTGGGTTTGGTGGGATTTGGTGGCCTGCAACTGGGTGGTGATGGCAGTACATCATCGGCGACGCTGTTGATTAAACTTGGTCACGTACTCCGTCGGAACAGAGCTGTCATCACAAAGTCCCAGTCCTCAACACTCTTAAAAGCTTTGTATTTTCCATATTAGACATGTTGACACCCCCGCCCCCCAGCCCCCTCTCCGTGGCCTAAGGTTTTTGTTTTGCAGTTTTTACGTGTGATTGAAAATGTTAGCCATGTCCACACCAACCTGCCTGTTCTTTCCAAGACACTCTTTTCAGTTTTGAACTGCCGGGTGAAAGTGATGATTTTTGACCGTACGCCCGCCCCGCCATGTCCTCTGGCATGGCCACTCCCGCTGGTTCTCCACAGATTCAAATCGCTTCAATGACCACGGAGGCTAAAGCCGACGAGCGCAATGACGAGAGTGCTGCGGCATACGGCCGACGACCACCAACCCGATCTGGCCCAATAATTGTCCCGTTCCTTTTTGCTACAGGTCAGATTTCCGTCCGATACCGAAGCAATTCTGTCCAGCGTAAACGGAAATCCGACCGGTTGTAGAAGATGTCTTCTTGCGCGAGGGCTTACACGTCTCGCTTTGTAGTGGTCTTGCCTTGCCCCTCCTCCTCCACACTCAGATTAAATACTATAATCAAGTCACTTGGCATTAACTCAGTAACGTTATCAGAACGGTCTGGTCTTTAATGGGCTTTGCGAGATTAGGGTGAATCCTGGCGGCACGAAGCTCAATCCCCTATGAGAGGGATGGATGTGGGGCTCTATCAGATACCCGGCCTCGCTACATTTCAACCATTACAGATATTCGGATCGATGTTAGATGGACGCTATCGTAGGTTATCTTTCGTGATGTCTCCTAGGCTGTTTTGTTTTTGTAACATGTAGTTTTCTGGGAGTGATGCAAGATCACGGGCTCCCAGCTCTGTGACTCTGTAGTGAATATGCATAACATCTGAGGAACAAACATGAACGCAGTTTCGCCATCCGCATCTCCAGAACATGTTGAGTTGGTTATCTATTGGGGAATGTCAATCGAGTGTTTTTGTATTTCATCACAAGGACTCTGCTAAGGTTTGTCAATGTCCTGGTTTTGAAATGTATTTTGAATCCTGTTTTTGAAGTAGATGTGTAGCTCATCACCTGTATCTCGTCCAGTAAGCTCCAGATACATAGTCCCCATGGGATATATATTTTTTGATGCCAAAAACCCGGACACCCCAGACAGCGTGGCTGAAGTCTGCCCTCAGCTTTTTTGGGGGGTTGGTGGGGCCTGTGCTTCAGGCCATACTAACACTACAAGGTTTGCAAATATAGCTTTTTTTTATACTCTGCTTGATTCCTCTGCTGTTTCTTTTTAGCCGGTCTAATTTAGTCAGGCACACAATGCGGGTGAATACTTGTCAAGTTTAATTTAACATGGTGCACACACATTCCCCCAGAGATTATACTAATCAGAGATTTTTCTAACCCCATGGATTAGAATGTTGAAATTTTTGGTTTCCTTATAACTTTTCATAGCACTGCTAAACTCTCATAGGGTTTAATTAGACTGGTGAGCCTGTTCATTATTCAAATATGTAAATGAGGCCTAGATGATATTCATACTATGAAAACTATGCACAGTGCCGTGTTGGCATTCCTTTGAAGCACCATTGAGGTGCCCTATCTGAGTGAATTATTAACTCAAAAAGGCGCACGGCATATTTTCGGCTGCTCGTGAGTAGAAATGTTGTGTGTGGTCTCGCTCCCTTGTGATTGGAGTGGGTTAGTGGGAGTATGTTTGCCTTTCTGGATTGTGCTGGCCCCACCTAGTCGAAACTGGTTGACAGGCTGTAGGCTGGCGAGACACTGGCTGATTCACACCTAGACCAGTGGACCTATTCGTCATGCAAAATCTATCTAGCTTTAATAGGCTCCTTAACACAGGTCTGGTCTGTGTTTTTGATAGGAACCGTATAACTGCAGCAGTCCTCACCATTGGCGTATGACCTCCGATGACAATTGCGACCGCGTGTTTACTATAGCTTAGCCATTTACAGCCGAAAGTATTAGGCTTTTAGAACATTTTCCCTGCTTAACATTACGGACTTACAGTCAAAATGCAGGCCTGAAACCCATATCTTGCATTATCGAAAGCCACATCTCAGTGTCGGTTCTAGTCGGTTCCAGGCAGACGTGGGGCTGGTGTTGTGTGTCCTGACTGAGGTACATGTCTGTGCACCGGATGACAAGAAGATCCCCACCTGAGGCAGGACCCCCCCCCCC
>JACXGJ010005870.1:0-37009 GCA_016801105.1 Esox niger | reverse complement strand
CCCACAATCACATTCCTAAGGAACAAAGGACAGATACCCTTAATGGTTTAGGCAGTTGAGCAGATGGTCAGAGAACCTAATGATTCTATGAAATAATACAGATGCATGTCACAACCAAAGACCAGAGTTACATACCATGTAATAGACAAGCAAACATGTCTCCAAAATACATTAGTTAAGAAATTGCCACAACAACCTCCGTCCTAGCCTCAAATCACGCACAGAGTGGTACAGGTTTTACTCAAGAATATCCCTGTATTTAGCACTATCCATCTTTCTCTCAACTCTGACCAGTTTCCCAGTTCCGGCTGCTGAAATACATCCCCACAGCATGATGCTGCCACCACCATGTTTCACTGTGGGGATGGTGTTCTTTGGGAGATGTGATGTGTTGGGTTTGCGCCAGACAAAGTGTTTCTTTGATGGCCGAAGAGTTCAATTTTAGTCTCATCAGACCAGAGCACCTTCCTCCATACTTTTAGGAGTCTCACACATGCCTTTTTGCAAACTCAAAACGTGCCATTTAGTTTTTTGCTGAAAGTAATGGCTTTCTTCTGGCCACTCTGCCATAAAGCCCATTTCTATGGAGCGTATGGCTTATTGTTGTCCTATGTACAGATACTCCAGTCTCTGCTGTGGAACTCTGCAGCTCATCCAGGGTTACCTTCGGTCTCTGTGCTGCCTCTGATTAATGCCCTCCTTGACAGGTCTGTGAGTTTTGGGTGGCGGCCGTCTCTTGGGAGGTTTGCTGTTGTGCTTAGTTCTTTCCATTTGGTTATGATAGTTTTGATGGTGCTCCTGGGAATCATCAAAGATTTTGATATTTTTTCATAACCTAACCCTGACTTGTACTTCTCAACAACATCGTCCCTTACTTGTTTGGAGAGTTCCTTGGTCTTCATGGCACTGTTTGGTTAGTGGTGCGTCTTGCTTAGGTGTTGCAGCCTCTGTGGCCTTTACAAAAAGGTGTGTATATGTACTGACAGATCATGTGACACTTAGATTGCACAAAGGTGGAAATTATTTCACTAATTATGTGACTTCTGAAGGTTATTGGTTGCACCAGAGCTTTTCATGGGCTTCATAACTAAAGGGGTGAATACATATGCACATTCCAATTTTCCGTTTTTTTTTTAATGGTTTTATGTGTATATTTTTCTAATTTGACTTCTCCAACTTGTGATCCATCACATACAGTTCATAAATAAACATTGAACTAAAGGCTGTAATGAAACAAAATAGTTAAAAAGCCAGGGGGGGGGCTATAATTTGAACAATTCAATTGAAAAACAAACGGAAATCTTCGAGGGGGAAAATGTTTGATAAAAAATCTTACAATAACCTGGTTGCATAAGTGTGCACACCCTTGGGCAACCTCTCAGTGAGGATTTGGATGGAGTGGGTGCTGGGGTTGTCAAAAATGTATTCCCAGAAGCTTATGCGCTTAAAAGCAAAGAGAGGAGAAATAAGAAATATGTATAGAACAGTGATACCCACCACAGGGTGATTACATTTGTTTCTGGAGATAAGTGTTACAGTACCAGATGCCCCAAGTTGCTTTTTGAAGTGTGTGCCAGGTAAACAACGCAGTGAGACAAGATAAAGTGAGAAGGTGACTTTAAGCCATATCCAAATTACCCTCTGTTGTCTTGTTTCTTCCATAGACATTTAAGGTGCCAGGCTTTCAGGGCCAGGTAGGCTTCATCACCTCCATGTCAGATCACTTCTGTGGCTCCTGCAACCGGCTACGCATTACGGCCAATGGCAGCCTCAAGGTCAGTAGCCAGTGAAGGGCTGGTTGTTGGGGACATGTGGGTGCCGGTTGGATTATATAATTTCTCACACACTGATAACAGTCATATGTGAGACAGGTGTATGATAGTTCCTTATCATTTGTTCTGTCAGTGTTTGATAGTGCACGTTTGTCGTGTGTGTAAATAGTTGCTTTTTTATCAGATGTGTGTGCGTGACTCATCCATTCTTACCCATTCCCAGTAGGGATGTGTTTTGGGGATTAATCTATTATCTGATTAATATGTGTTATTTATTGAAAAACTACCGATACAGCATGAGTGCCACTACATAATGTGCAAAGGAATTAAGCTTTAATTGCTATATGCACTGAACAACAAAGCGTCATCCTTCACAATGATATTATTGTGAAATGGCAACGAACGCTAAGTAGTGATAGATTGAGAAAAGTATTTATGCAAAAATATAGCTATACAGGAAACCGTAATAAAATAAAGCAGAAATATACATAGAACGGTATACCAGCAGCAGTTAAAAAAGAATAATGTAAACTAACAGAAATCTGGGTAGCATTATTGAACATTTAACACTTAAACCCAAATATCTTCTGTGAACAGTAAAAACAAAGGAATTTGCCTTAATGATCCAGTTCTTTTGGAGGGGACTGTATATTACTGCAATACCTGCGATTAGTGTTAACTAGCAGTAATTGGTAGAGTTATTGAATATTACAGACACATATGAGTGCAATACTATTATTAATGGTGGCATCGCACACTACAACTTCATACCACTACAGTGAGAATTTAAGACAATAAAAAACATTTGCAAGAAGATAAAGCAATAATATTCATAACACTGTGCATAGCAACAGTTTAAAAAGAGTATTGTAAACTAGCAGGAATATCGGTAGTAGTAGTACTACATATTATATGGTAGATATGGCAAGTATGGCAGTAATATACAGTTGTGCTCATAAGTTTGCACACCTTGGCAGAAACTAAGACATTTTGGCATTGATTTTGAAAATATGACTGATCATGCAAAACAATTTATTTAAGGATAGTTTTGTCTTCCGTCCAATTTGATATCCATGAACAAAATGTATTCAGCATGAGACAACCTTCCATAGTTCTTTTCTTTTTCTCTCCAATGAATACAAAGTGAACACCGTCTTTTATGCCACATCGGAGGCGGACACATGGGAGGTGGTCAATGGTCATAACCTGCCATTAAACAGTCAAATACCCTCCAGTAAGAAAGGTTTATCCTACAAAAGACCCTTGTATGGTATGTTCCAACCTATGGTCAATGGCCCTATCCATCCTGTGACAGTCACAAGGTGAATTTCCCACATGTGGCTTTTCAATTGCAATTAGTGTCTGTGTATAAATAGTTAATGAGTTTTATAACTCTCACGTAGATGCACTGAGCAGGCTAGATACTGAGCCATAGGGATCAGAAAATAACTGTCAAAAGACCTATGTAACAAGCTAATGGAACCTTATAAAATAGAAATAGATATAAAAAGATATCCAAAGCCTTGCAAATGCCAATCAGTACTGTTCAATCACTTATTAAGAAGGGGACAATTCATTGATCTTGAAACCAAGCCTAGGTCAGGTAGACCATGAAAGATTTCAGCCAAAACTGCCAGAAGAATTGTTCCAGATACAAATGAAAAACCCACAAGTAACCTCAGAAGAAATACAGGCTGTTCTGGAAAGTCAATCAGTCAATCAAATTTATTTTTTAAAGCCCTTTTTACATCAGCAGTTGTCACGAAGTGCTTTCACAAAAGTCGTTGTGGTTGTTTCAGAAGCACAAAACGACAATACTTGAACAAAAATGAGCTGCATGGTTGAGTTGCCAGAAAGAAGCCTTTAATGGGTCAATGCCACTAAAATGCCTGGTTACAATATGCCTGACAAAACCTTGACACGCCTCACAGCTTCTGGCACAATGTAATTTGGAGTGACAAGACCAAAATAGAGCCTTCTGGTCACATCCGAAAGCGCTATGTTTAGAGATGGGTCAACAAGGCTTATAGCGAAGAGAATACCATCCCCACTGTGAAGCATGTTGGTGGCTCACTGATGTTGTGGGTGTGTGTGAGCTCTAAAGGCACGGGGAATCTTGTGAAAATTTATGGCAATACAATTTGCATTCTGCAACTCGAAAAATGTGTATGGGACGGTCTTGGACTTTCCAGCACAACAATGACCCTAAGCACAAGGCCAAGTTTACCCTCCAGTGGTTGCAGCAGAAAAGGTTAAGGTTCTGGAGTGGCCATCACATTTTCCTGAACTTGATATCATTGAGCCACTCTTGGGAGATCTCAAACATGTGGTTCATGCAAGACAACCAAACAGGGCCTCATAGACAACTATTACAAAAGACTGCATGCTGTCATTGATGCTAAAGGGGGTAATAAACAGTATTAAAAACTAAGGGTATGCAGACTTTTGAACAGGGTTCAGTTTTTGCTTAGCACAGAAAACTATACTTAACTCATCGTTTTCTGTGGTCCCAACCGCCTTTAGATTCCACCGCCCTAACTTCACATAGCGTTGTGTAAATTCTCCAACTTTACACTATATTAGTTAATTCTCATTCTGCTTGCTAACAGTATAAAGTATATATTGCATCATTCTGACTGACTGGGCCACCAAACTATGGCTTTGATTAATGTGAAAAACAAACACGTATGAAGGGAGACATGCTATAAATAGGACTTAAAAACAATTTGTTTTAATGTCAAGGTATTGATATATTGTATCTTAACATTCTTGATTGGAATTTAAATAGTATTTATAAAAATCATGTTCAGGACTATTTATATCAACCCAAAAAATATAATAATATCCCAAAAAATTAGGGGGGGGGGCAAAATGAATACACCTACCAGTAATTGAAAATAACCCTAATTCCGATTATTTGAAAATTGTATTAACCATTCCCATCACTTCCTCCCAGGTGTGTTTGTTTGGGAACAAGGAGGTGTCGCTTCGGGACGTTCTACGCTCCGGAGCATCTGAGCAGGAACTGCTGGAGATCATTGGTGCTGCTGTAGGCAGGAAGAAAAAACAACATGCAGGTAATGTCAGAGTTTTTCCTGAGGTGTATTCATTAGTGCACACCACAGCAAAATATTTTGCAATGGAAATGAATGTATTTGTTGGACGTGTTCAGAAAATGTGCTTCCAGTTTCCTCCGCTTGCTTCCATTTATTTCTTTTGGGGCCATTATTATTTGAAGATGAATGTAATCTTTCCACTTCAGAAGTCTCACCATGCAAACACATCATTAGTTTAGGAGACAGTATAAGACAATCAAAAAGACAGAGCAGTGCATCCCTCTCCTGAGAATATTACAATTTATGATATCATTTGATATGGTATGAACTGACTTTTAAAATTGGTGAGATTCATTTTTTGAGGAGTTCGGTCATTTCTTCAAACCAGGGTCTCACTTTAGCATCAGGCAAACAATATGGAAACTGACAATATGCAGCATTGGGGGTTAAAACTCGGAATTGGTCACTTCCCCATCAGGCTGTTCTCTTTGCTGCTCTCCCTGTCTTAAATAGCTCAACCAGTGCTGCTAAGATTCATGAAACTTTTGATGGACCATGTGCTATTGATACACTTTTGTCAAGGTTCTGTGTTGGCATCTGTAAATAAACCAGTAAATAAACGTGAGTTAGTGCTGAACACGACTGCTAGAACCTTAACTAGAATGAAAACATTTGGGCACATTACTTCGGTATTAGCCTCTCCACACTGGGTGGTAAAAATTCCCCAATTTGAACTCTTTCTAAGGCAGGCAAGACAGAGCTCAAAATACTCTAACAATAACAGTTAATAATATTTGCAAATAGAGAGAGACAGACATTAACACAAGATCAGTGAACGTGTGTCTTTTGTATAGGTAAGGTCTGACAACATCTCACAAATTAACTGACATTTTTATCAATACATATGGTCCAAACCAGTTAGTCTTATTCCTCTTATGAGTTTCGCTCTCCACCTAAGTTTTACCCAAAAACAGGTTGCCCTCCTGCATTTTAAAAATACCTCTTGACTTCAGTTGTCCACCCATGTTTGGTCCCTCCTTTTTATGCCAACATTAACATATATTGTATTCTTCCTAATTAATATTAAACTACTAGTTATCTAATCCTCTATACATGTCAGCTCGTTCGTGAGACGGAGGTGAAGCAGACTGCGGAGACGATAAGTTTCTGTTCATGTATTTTAATAGATTGAGCTGGCTTATGCTCATCAATGGTGAGACAATAACACGCAAAGACAGGGGGAACAGAGGACACATATATACTTGGAATGGTAATGACTGGATGAGAATCAGGTGCGCTAAACAGGACAACAGGTGCGATGGTTGATGACGGGCGGTGGTGTTTAGAAGGCCGATGACATCGAGCGCTGAGGTCCGCCTCCTGCAGGGGGAGGATGAGCTGCAGATGGCGTAGTTGTCACAATACATTTGTAGAATTAATTAATACATCAGCTCAATACATTTCTATAACAACTGACTGCTGGATGGGGCTGATTTTAAAATGTTATTGTTAATCTATGATTCATTACATGGACTTGCTCCTACTTAACTCGCTGAATTGGTCCTGCCATACATACAAGAGAGATATAATATACGGCTCCCCCATATCACAAGTGATTTATTGCTTTCATCTTTGGCAGCTGTGTCTGTGTGAAAGCATTATGAAATATATTTTTTTATAGTTGTTAAATTATGACTGGATGGTAGCAGTTGTTTTTCCGGGGTTTCATGTCTGGTTAGCGAGGGAGGAGTAGAGCAGGTGATTCCAGGGGTTTCATGTCCGATTAGGGAGGGAGTGGGTAGGGCAGGTGATTCTGTGGCTTCCTTCTCTGGGAGGAGATGGTTTTTGAGATGCAAGGGCATTGAGCAGGTGTTACCGATCGTTCGTTCTCTGAGAGTTCTAAGTAAAATAGAGGTAGGCTTCTCCTGGTTTGCAGTTGAAATCGTTTTGTTTTTTAGTTCAAGATGGCATCTGTGCTTAATGATACACCCATGACAACCCAGACGAAATTGACCACAGAACCGATGATCGAAAAAAAAGATCCATTCCTAAAATATATGATGCTCCAAAAAAGTGTTTTCTTAATGTAGAGAATTCAAATACTGCAGCTGATGAATCAGCATGACATGGTGTATGGAAAAATGGTTGGTTTTATATTTGATTACCCAGCTTCTAAAGCGAAGTTGTACAAATTAACCTGTGGTGTGGAGTACCAAATTAGTGACTGGGAAGTATTAAGCCATGTGGTGTGTTCTGCAGTGATGCAAAGTATGATAGGTTGCACAAGCGAGATTGGTTTGGATATTGATTGGGAAGGTGTCCCTCGCTCCACAGAAACAATGCATCACTCAATAAAAATCCAATGGAAAATTTGACTTCCATTCAGTTTCAGTTTTGTTGAGCTTTCTTCCCTCACGAGGAACATAAGCGATGGAAAGATTGGTAAAATGTCTGAGGTAAGGATATCTGTTAACGTTTGGGTTGATCTGGAAAATGACATTTTTCTGAGAATTGATGAGCGTAACATACCAAGTCAACAATGGCAGAGCGTTGTTAAACTTCGATGTCTTGCTGGAGATGACAGTTATGAACACGATCCGGTTAAAAACAATATGTATGTGGAAGCAGGAGTGACACATTTTGGTTAAAAAGCCATGCCCTCTGAGAAAAAAGGATCTACAGTGGGGAGAACAAGTATTTGATACACTGCTGATTTTGCAGGTTTTCCTCCTTACAAAGCATGTAGAGGTCTGTAATGTGTACCATAGGTACACTACAACTGTGAGAGACGGATCTAAAACAAAAAAAGACACCTGTCCACACACTCAGTCAAACAGACCCCAACCTCTCCACAATAGCCAAGACCAAAGATCTGTGTAAGGACATCAGGGATAAAATTGTAGACCTACAAGGCTGGGATGGGCTACAGGACAATAGGCAAGCAGCTTGATGAGAAGCAGCAACTGTTGGCGTAATTATTAGAAAATGGAAGAAGTTCAAGATGACGGTCAATCTCCCTCCGTCTGGGGCTCCATGCAAGATCTCACCTCGTGGGGCATCAATGATCATGAGGAAGGTAAGGGATCAGCCGAGAACTACACGGCAGGACCTGGTCAATGACCTAAAGAGAGCTGGGACCACAGTCTCAAAGAAAACCATTAGTAACACACTATGCCGTCATGGATTAAAATACTGCAGTGCTCGCAAGGTCCCCCTGCTCAACCCAGCGCATGTCCAGGCCCGTCTGAAGTTTGCCAGTGACCATCTGGATGATCCAGAGGAGGAATAGGAGAAGGTCAAGTGGTCTGATGAGACAAAAACAGAGCTTTTTGGTCTAAACTCCTGTGTTTGGAGGAAGAAGGAGGATGAGTACAACCCCAAGAACACCATCCCAACCGTGAAACATGGAGGTGGAAACATCATTCTTTGGGGATGCTTTTCTGCAAAGGGGACAGGACGACTGCACCGTATTGTGGGGAGGATGGATAGGGACATGTATCGCGAGATCTTGGCCAACAACTTCCTTCCCTCAGAAAGAGCATTGAAGTTGGGTCGTGGCTGGGTCTTCCAGCATGACAACGACCCGAAACACACGCCAGGGCAACGAAGGAGTGTCTCAGTAAGGTGGAGGAGTGGGCCAAAATCCCTGCTGCAGTGTGTGCAAACCTGGTCAAGAACTACAGGACACGTATGATCTCTGTAATTGCAAACAAAGGTTTCTGTACCAAATATTATGTTCTGCTTTTCTGATGTATCGAATACTTATGCCATGCAATAAAATGCAAATTACTTACAATGTGATTATCTGGAGTTTGGTTTTAGATTCCGTCTCACAGTTGAAGTGTACCTATGATAAAGATTACAGACCTCTACATGCTATGTTAGACGGAAAACCTGCAAAATCAGCAGTGTATTAAATACTTGTTCTCCCCACTGTATGCAGTAATGAAAGGGCAGGGCTAAAGTAGACTGTTTCAAATTATCATGGCTTTCTTGATGCCGAAGGACTCTGCCGGGAGACCTAATTCGCTGCTGAGCAAGTACAAAGACCACCAGGGCCTGGTAAACAAAGTCTTGATTTTCTGGCAGAACATACCTGAAGAGCTGTCACCCACTCAGGCTGTCTAAAATCTGTTTACTGAAACCCTTAATTGCTATAATGGGTAACTGTTTTATGTAGATTATTTGAGCGAACATCAACAAAAATATTTTGAGAAATGTCTTTACACAAACTTTTGTTAATGTTGAATATGTGCAAAGAATAATGGAAATCTTGGATCGTGTCTGTATGACTCAAAAATGGCTAACATTGATATCGCTAGAACTAGATAAAAATCTTATGTATTTGAACCACCGATGATATGCATCTTCTAATTTTTTGTATGGCTATTTAATCGATGTGTGTTTTTTTTAAATACAGACCCATAAGCCTGTAAATCTAATCAAAGTCATTAATTATTATGTAAACGAAAAAAATAAAAAACTCTTGATTGATATTGTTAGCATGTAAACTGATTTTAATTAAATTCTCCACACCTGTTTCTATAAGTGTCTGATGTGTACTTTTGGAATAGCCATAATAACAAGAATAAGGAGAATGGAGCAGCTATTGAAAAACATATTTCAATCCTTCTCACCCGTTATCTTTTGTAGGAAAGGAGCGACTTCAGAGAGCTATTGTGTAAGAAACAGAAAGCAGTATAAGTGACGGACCTGTAACTTATTGGCTGTCTGTCCCAGGACGCTTATACTCTCCATAAGCCAGTGAGAAAAATCTTCCCACGAAATAAGGTGTTTACCACCCACCAACTATCACAGTTCCAGGCTGACTTGTGTGATATGCAAGCTTTCTGATAATTTTTTATGCAAAAGCTTTACATCCTTTTGTAAAAAATAAATATTATATGTTTGAATTGCAGTGGTGAAGGCCAAACATGGAGTAAGAAGCTTGAGACAATGCAGACAGATCCAATGCCTCCTTACACATTGATAAACCGTTTACAATATGGGCTAAGTTAGCAGCCGACACTGATCTAACATCGTATGTGCAAACACCACTGACAACAAACAAAGTGGAAACAATTCTATTTAGACACCATTTACATTTACACTATTTAGATTGTTCTAATGAAGTCCCACAGCCGTGTCTTTCTGTACTGTCTTTTCTCAGTGGTAAGCAAACAGTTGGCAGGAGTAGAAAAGAAAAGACTAGACGGGAATAGGAGAAAGAAGGGGGAGATTTATCGACTTCTGGGAAAGCTCTGAAATGGCCAGCCAGATGATGATGTGGAAGATGGAAAATGTTCGATTTATTCAAATAAAGAACTTCTCAGTCGTTCATATAAGAGTTGATTATTTTAATTTTAATTACGTGGATCCACGGGATCAGCCATCCCAACATTACAAAAGATGAACAGGGTAATGCCATGACAGACTGCTTCCCATTTCATTATGGCTTTCTCCTCTTTATAGCCCCCCTTGTCAGCTCCTGCAAATATTATCTTTTATGCTATAACATACATACAAAACAAGTCGTCATACTAATCGTAAAACAAGATAGAACTCTACATTGTCATGGTAACCAAAGTTCTAGGTCATAGTTAACAGACCTCCTAACCTGAGCTACCCCTGGTCTCTGTCCTACCCGAATGGGAGAAACAGAGGAGACACAGACAACTTCACCTTGGAGCCATCTGTACAGGACCATAGATAGGTTTTCGGCCTGCCTCCTTCAGTCCAGGCAATAACAAAATCTAAGAACAGGGCATGCTGACCTAAGTCTCCTTCTATATGTGGCAAACATGAACAGTCAAAAGCAAAATATAGGCCTAGTCTAAACAGTCCATTTATTACATTGAATTAGCAGAATAATGGATAAATCAGGATATGGTAATAAATTAATCCTTAACATGTTCTTGATATAAAAAATCTCATTACATTAAAATTATCGATTGTGCAAATATTCCAAACATTTTAACCAGTCTTCTTTATTCTTCATTTCAAGTTAGTGTCATTTGGAGGGAACCGATTTAAAATGTTGTATATGCTGAGGTAAATTGAAGTCTGCTATGGTTTCGAGATATGGGTCCATCCTTGAGGTCCTCTGTCTTCGGATATCTTGTGTGTGACAGTTACATTTTTTTATCAAGTCTATCATATTAGAGCCACTTATAATTTTACAATTACTGATGAATTCACCAGTGTCATTCCAGCCAGCTCTTCCCTTTGACCCCTTTATTTTATTCATAATGTGTATAAATGTTTTTCAATACATCCTTCATATCCATATCCAGATCCCTTTCAGCCGTTTGTCTAATAGATTCAGGACCTTATTCCCTAAGTTTATCCAACTGATGTTGCGGAACAAAATGAATTTTGATCAACTCCCACTCCTGGAGGCAATAAGACTACTGAGGAAAGAGAGGGCGATGCTTAATAAGGAAACCACCTGTTTGCTGTATGGCATGTCTCTTTTTAGTACTGTTCCTTTTATTGGCAAATAGGTTGATGAATGCATTTTGCATCTTCAATTTTTTTAATTGTTCTGACTTGCGTTCTTTAGGGATGGCTAAGACTAGTGCTCTCAAGAATGGCAAGTGTCTTTTTAAACATGCAGACATGTTTACTTTTTCTTTGGGACGTGAACTGTTGGCCACTCACACGGGAACAAACCTGTTCTGAGTCTTAAATATTCTGGTGTAGAAGCTTTAAGGTCCACCAGTAAATATGAAAATGCCTCTTTGTTGTGTCTTCATAACTTTTTGTGAAAAACGCCATCCTCAATCAATCAATCAAATTTATTTTATAAAGCCCTTTTCAGCAGTTGTCTCAAAGTGCTTTCACAAAACACCCGGCCTTAAACCCCAGGGAGCAAACAACAATTGTGATGAACTTCTGTGGCTAGGAAAAACTCCCTGAGTGCCAAATTTAGGAAGAAACCTAGAGAGGAACCAGGCTCCGAGGGGTGACTAGTCTTCTGGCTGTGCCGGATGAACATATTAAGAGTCCAAATTAAAATTTGGAGTTCAATGCATGTGGGCTAAGCCCAGAGTCTATTTAAACCTAGTCCAGATTGGAGGCAAAACCGGAGGGACAAATCCGGAGGGACAATACCTCACCCAGGTACATTTGCTGGGCCAAAGTATTAATCTGCAGTTTGTCTCTAGGATTTTTAAACAACCATATGGCTATTTTGTCCCGGTGAAAAACATTTTGTACCAAATAGAGCACAGATATGTTTTGATGGTGAGTATATTGAGTAAAAGCTCTGGCAATTTCAGGACGTTCACTACCTGCAAATAGCATATTGTTCTAAACAAAAATGTTATTTCTGTTATGAGGAAAGAGTTGATCATCATTCAATGATTCAGGGATTCCTTCAACAAAGTTTATTTTTATTTTCAACATTTCATCATACATTTGTTGATAACAACTGTAAAACCACACTATATTGTCAAAGTTCTGCGTTAAAACATGCACATTTTAATTTTTTCCAAAACAAGTCCAATGACCAGAGCTGAGAAAGGAAAATGCAGCCTTGAATCAATACCTTCTACAAAACCCTCAAACAAATGTGTTAGTGATTCCACATTTTTGGTGTTCTCTTTTGGGATAAAGCACACATTTCCTGTGGCAAAAAGCAGGATGTACATCCATGAAAGAAACATCCGTTGTACTCAAAAGCTGTCTCAACACCGGGCGAAGACTGCATAACCGTCTACATGATAAGGTCCAAAGTTTTTCACCCTCCTTCAAGGCATGTTGAAGATGTTTTTGTCTCAGCCAGATACTTCAACCATTGTATGGAACCATTAGAATATGATTTGTACTGCCTATAGTTATAAGGTGCGAGAATGCCATAGATTCCTCAGTCATAAAATTAGTAAAACAGGTTTTCAGGCAAGCCGATGCAATAGGTATACAACTCAAGGGATCAACGCCTGCGTCATTGATTACTTCCTCTCTGAACTTGAGACAACCTTGACGCAAGATAGCCGCATAACTGTCACAATACATTTCCATCTCTTTATGAAAATCAAAGGTCTCATGACGGACTGTCTCATACCATGTCATAAACTTCTCTCTCTCTGACTGTCATTTGATCAGCTCCATACATTTCAGGACCGGGGTAAGAACCTATGTAATTGAGATTCTCTTTAGAGCTGAAACAATGCAGAAAGCAACTTTTAACAATCAATTTATCATTGATCAAATGCTTGATGAGCAAAACACAACACCTTACTTCCTTGTATTATAAGAGTGGGATTTACGCCTTGCAGTACCAAGGGGGTAAAAGAAGATAGGGGTCATAACCTCTTCAATTATGGGCTATGAAAGTGTACTTTCTAAATTCGTTTTTTCTCTAAAAAGCGCATATCATAATCCTGTCCTTTAGTCGTCAACTTTTTATCCTCGAAGGTCATGCTAAACACACACAAATGTGTAAACCTGTTGAGTCAATCTGTCGTGTTTCAAAGTCATAAAAGACAACTGTTACTGATGGCTTCATTCAAAGATTGAATATAACATTTGTGGACCTTTTCAAATACACCAACATCATCCAAAAGCCCTTTACATATTGGACAATGTTTTATGATACACTTGTGTGGTTGGGGGTTATACATTTTTTTATTATAATTGACATTGCATAAGGGACATCTCTTATTGATGTCTCACCAGCTGGCAAAATTACATGCCACAGGATGCCATAAGGCCAACATGTGTTTTTCATAGCAGTAAGTTGAACGACATGTACAGTTACAGACATAACACTTTGTGAGCTGCAGTGGCTGATATGGACGGTTAGAATCGATGCATAATGCACAGTTATACCGACAGGAGTGGCATCCTAATCGCTTAAAACCTGTATGACATGACTGACAGACGTAGAGAGCACCCAAGAATGCCTTAATGTTGGTAATACGATAATAATAATTGTCTTGTACAAACAAATATAGCATTTGTGGATGAGGCTGTAACTTGTTTTGGAATTTCAAGATGGCCGAATCATCCATACTAGATGATAGAGAACCACCACTTTGATATTGAGTAAGCTTTCAAATTTGACTATATCAGAAAAGGCTACAGTTTCATAAATGGACAAGCCCCAATGCTCTCTTTAGACCTTCTATATCACTAATACCGGGATTCAATAAATGCGCCAGACAAATGGCAAAACTGACATAACTGTGCATATTCTGACGGATTAATGATATTCGCTTTTGTTGTTAATTATTTTGGATTTCAAAAGAGGTTCAGACTTCCTCTGTACGCCTGCACCCTGAGGAGTTCTCAATATTTGCACAATCAGTTCTTAGGTATTATTGGCTAAGATTGATTAATTGGACTGTACAAGCCTTTCAAGCATATCCAGAAATGTATTCAAGATTGTATCAACATTCTCCATAACATACGATACATTGTTTCATATAATCACCCCTAATTTCTAATTGCAGTACATCTCTAGGCTCAGCGTAGGCTGTAGCTCTTTCTAACAGTTCTGTTAAAGTAGATAACACATTAACATAGAATGCTGAATAATCATATATTTCATTCATGTGAACAAAACTAAAATGCTGTCTGATTTAAATGTTGCTGAATTTATTGCGATAAACTATATTCACATTTCTATTAACACTTCTGCCTTGTTGATTCGCTCCTGAATGGGAGGCCTGTGAATTTGGTGGTGTCATGTGAGATGCTGCTTCTGGATTTTACTCCTAATTCACACATCATAGTCAGATTTATGTGTAATGCGTCTGGACCCGAAGCTCTGATTAATTCATCAAAGTTTATGTGTAATGCCACTGGACTTGAAGCAGGTGGCTCTAGGATTAACTCATTAATTTGTTCAAACAGCGCTGAATAATCAATGTCTAATGGTTCTGTATCTAATGGATCTAAATAATATGATGACGGTATATTAGAAGCAGGATTTATTTATCTAATTTGGTCTATCAAGGCCTTATAAATGTTTTAGATGTTTGCCTATGAGCCGTGGAAGCTTGTTTTTCCAGAAAGCTCTAGCTTGATGCCATTGACGTGTGTAATTGATCTTCTCTGGCTTGTGCAACCCTTGCAAGTTCTTATCTGAAGAAGAAATGTGGTTCTGCTTCGTCTTCACTATTAGATCTCACAAACAATTATTTGCGATGTGGGGATATAGAAACAACAACATGGTTAGCACTACCAGCTCCATCGTTACTCCTTGTGTTCATCAAACCATCTTGCTCATGAGGATGTGGGGAAAATGATCAACAATGCCATCTTGTGGATCTTCGGAGCCTGATGCATCTACGTGGTCTGAAAGATAAAAAAGACCTAATAAAAAAATGTATAATACGTTTTACAATATAACGTTCATGATAATACCTTTTCTTACAGCTTGAGCGCTTTGTAGAACAAATTTTAGTCTCCTTTAATGTTGCTGTAGGCCTCTTGGAAGCCTCCCTGGCCAGTTTTCTTCTCATCTTTTCATCACTTTTGAAGGGACGTCTATTTCTTGGTAATGTCTCTGCTGTGCCATGTTGGTCTCCACTTGATGATTACTCTCTTTACTGTGTTCCGTGGTATGACCTAATGCTTTTGAAATTCAAATTCCTTCTCCTGACTGATATCTTTCAACAATGAGATCCCTATGATGCAGCTGAACAGCTGAAATGTATTTGTGATTAATAAGAGTCAAATGATGACAGATGTGTAATGACTTATATTTCACATCAGTTAGAATGTGATACACTGTATATGAACACTGTTGATGTAGCATCTGTTTAAAGATAACCCTGGATAATGTTATTACCCCAGGAAGCCAGGGTCTATTTATTTACAGTCCAGGTTGTTTTTAGCCAGATTTCACTACTTGCACATTTTGGGTCCTATAATCATCCCCATAACAGATTTAATCTATTATGATCTGACTTGGTTTGACCGAGGCGTTCGTGTATGGGACATGCTTGCCACTGGTTGCAGAGGTGGCTGGTCGTGCACAAGATGATAACCCAGAGGAGGTGGCAGGGTTAAGCAGGAGCTGATACCGGGGCTGGCGGTTTATACATTTTTCACTCATTGAAATAACAAAAGCCTTATGGTAAATAACATATCCCCCATAGACACAGAATATGTCGGTAGTCTAACCCATTTGTCTCGTTTCAAGAGGTGTTTCAAGCATGGCTTGCAAAAACATAGCCTACCAAAATATCATGTGAACTTATCACAGAGTCTATGAGTACATACCTCAATAAAACCTACAGCGAATCCAATGTTTTCCCGGACTGGGTTCCATTACTTATTTTATTCTATGCTACATTCTATATATCAGAACGGTAGCTTACTATGTAACAACAAAAAGCAAACAACCCTGTATATACATTATTTTCTATTTACCAGAACGGTAGCCTACTAACTGTTACAATAGCCCATGGACACCGCAGTATGAATTACGCATTCTATTTACTATTACGGTAACATACCTGCTAATAGCTATATAACAACAGTCCATGGACACCAATTTACGCATTACAAAATCATATTGGTGATCACAAAATGAAAGAAATCTACATCCTCCACTGGATCAATTCCATCTATTAAATCTTCTTCATCCGTAAGAAAGTCATCAGGACAGAATCATCTCCAGCATCTTCGTCACCTTCAAATATCTGCTCCAGGACTTGCTGGGCTGTAAACCTGTTAGCCATCTTATAGAAAGTGAAGTTTTTTTCATTGTTGATCTAAAATGTACTTTGTTGAAATGAAAGCGAAGCAGTTTATCTGTTGATATTCTCTTGTCTGAAGTGTTGGGTAAGTAATGGCCACTTGGAATGGGCGCTCGTGTCTTATCCTCTGAGATTTTTGGGGTATGCTAATTGTATGGTTATTTATTTTTGAAATATTTATGAAGTTTTGTGTGATTGTTATTTTGTGATATTTTCATGCCTTTAAAGTCATACTACAGTGTTTTAGGCTGAAATAAATGAATAAAATAAATAACAGAAGGTCAAAAATATAGGCACCCCAATAAGTCAGTTCCTCTACCTAGAAATAAAACATAATAAAATGTATTAGAAAGAGAACACATTCCTCCGGTTATACCGCAATACACTACTTGTAATATTATTATTTGTAATATCTAACAGGTTTACCAACTTTTTCCCAAAAACAAATAACATTCCCATACTATGTTGAGAGAAGAATCTTTTTGCATCATCTTTTATGTACAAACGATGCTGTAGGAGACCATTATTCATAAATAGCGGTGTACTTACTTCATATGTTGATGGTTCATCACTCAGCTGTTGGAGCAGTCTGGCCATTACGCATACGCATTGCATCCAGATACTGTTTCCATACAAATGATCATATTCTAAATACTCTTGCCCGTTCAAATCTAGTCTAAAACGTTTATCTATAATGTCCTTTTTCGGAATGAAAGCGATGTAGGAAGTCTCTGTTGATACTCCATTGTCTGCAGCTTGGGTAAGGAGTGGCCACTTGTAAAGGAACTTGTGTCATAGCCCCTGTGATTCCCCGGGAAAGGTCATCTGAATTGCTATTGGATGCCAGGCATGAGATGACCTAGCAATAACATCATTTGCGATTGGTCAACAATGATTAGACTTCTAAAGAGCAGATTCACTAAGCTCCATTACATGACCTGCGTAATGGCCACCATTTTAGGTGCAACTTTGCGGTTTTCTTACGTAGGCTATGATGCACGTAGGAACACAAACCTTACGTCAGTCGCTAACCGGTAAGGAAATAGCCGCTAACCGGTAAGGAAAATCTACAGCCATTCGGAATCTTTAAATACAAATATACAGTATACGTTCTTCCGTGGATACGCGGATGGTGGATGCCGTGGGTTAACCCAGGGACACTAACCTATTTGGGGACTTTAACCCGGGGGGGTTCCCAGGTCAGGATTACACTACCTGAAATCAACCAGGTGTTGGGCAAAACTTTAAAAGTTTTAACAGAGCAGGATATAAAGAAAATATAGAATGCATTCCTAAGATTTACAAAGGATAAGGGGAACTGACACTACTCCCCCGGCACAGTAATACAGCAGCATAAAACCTTGAGGCTGAGACAGGGGGGCTGAAGTGACACTATTCGAGAGTTACCCTAGACAGGGCCCAACAGGAAGGTCAGTACACCCCCTTTGCCAAGCATCAACCAGAGGGACACCAACCAACCATAACCACCACGAAAGGGAGCTGAGTATTGCCCACACTCCCATTGACCAAGGACAGCAATGGAGAAGAACTGTAAGCCAGTTACTCAGCCCCCTATGGAATGGGAAATAGGACATCCCAGTGGATTGCTCAGTGTCTGCATCTCTCACCTTAATCAACAGATTATACCTCATAAGTGGGGGTCTATAGGAGAATGCTCTGCCTCCGGCTGTTCAGTAATTCTAGATTAGGAAGGGGGTAGTGCTGATGATTCTGTGGCTAGCTTCTCTGGGAGGGGATGGTTTGTTGAGATGCAAGGATATTGAGCAGGTGTTACCGATGGTTCGTTCTCTGAGTGTTCTAAATAAACAAGTGGTAGGCTTCTCCTGGTTTGCAGTTTAATTTGTTTTGTTTTTGTAGTTCAAGAAGGTGTCTGTGCTTAGTGAAACACCCGAGACAACCCAGACTTACGAAATAGGCCTCAGAACAGATATAAAATATAAGTTCTTGAAATACATGATGGGTCAAAGTGTTGTATTAATAGTTTTGCCCCTGGATTAAAAGGAGGGTTAAAATCCCCCTCATGGCCGATGAGTGCCAAACACTGCAGGCCTCCTCTGTAAGGAGAGCACATTCAAAGCTGAACCTGGTCAGCAATAGGACATCATTCACAACAATTATAGATTAGGGAAAAAGTGACATTAGAAGAAAAGAGCTTTATAGCGCTTGACACAATAGCCTTAAAATATGAGCCATGTATGGATGTGGAGCTTGGTTTTGCAGAAGTAACAGATTTTTTTTCATATTGTCTGCGGAAAGCTTTCAATACAAAACCCATGGTTTACACATCTGCCAATGTTTTATCAGGAATGTCCCCTGCTGTGTGATTTAACAATTGATATCTTTGACTGAGAAGTGCACTCCACAGCTAGTTTAACTTGTTGCCTATGGTTCAATCCAATGGTATCCCTGAACTAATGCTTAATTATTATCACAATTATTAGAACAGTGCCCTAATCAACAAGAAATGGTGCTCTAGAACAGTGCCCTGATATACAAGAAACAGATTTAGTAAAATCCAACCAGACTAGATGAACTCTTCCACAGTTGAATTGCCGCTAACTGGTAACGTATTGCTCTATCATTAATATATAAATTTGTGAAGGATACTAGAACAGGTGGAGGGGTGCTTAGTGAGCCTCTCACAACTTGTGGTTTTCCATCTATTTTCCTCTCTATGCTTGCCTGTCTCCTACATTAAAATCCTTGATAATTTTATTCTCTCCATCCCTCTCAACAGGCATGTTCAGCATCTCACAGATGAAGAACAGACCCATGATTCTCATCGGTGGGTGATGCTGCTGTACGTAATGTACTCTCTTTTACTTCTAGGTTTCTACCTCCACCTTCTTTGTCTTTCAACTTTCTCTCCTTCTCTCCCTCCATCTTTTCTGGGCCTTTTCTCACTCTCTTTGCACTGCAGACTATTTACTTGTCATGAACCCTCCTGCTGACCAGGATGGAATAAAGTGATCCTTCCATAATTTATTAGCGAGTTCTGCCAAGACTACTTTGATATGGTCTATGCATTCACGGGCACTGTCTGCTATTGCACGTATGTTCTCATATGTTTTCTGTAGTTGTCTTCCAGCCATGGAAGAATGATCATTTCTATGAATAGTGGCATTTTTGGCCTCATAAACTCATTGCTAACTTTCAAATGAAAGTACTATAACTGATTGGATGGCAGTTCTTTTCCAATGCTGTTTCGCAATTCCCTCAATTTTTTCTCTTTGTCTCTCAGGCATCACACCCCTATGGCCTCTGTCCAAATCCAGAGTCAGACAGAAATCCTCTCCCTCCCATTCATTTGTCTTCGATCTTCCAGTTAATGCTCCAATAACTTTGTCCATTACCCTCCGACTGTACCTCTGTGATGACAGTATTGTAGCGTTGTTGTGCCTCTCAGGCTGCACTGTTTCAAAAGTGCTGCCTGAATTCAGCTGCTCTGTAACCCAGCAGTGCGGAAGGACCCCTCAGTTGTCCAATGTTCAACGAAGCCTTTACAGAAATGCTGCTGTCTACAATGTAGTCCCCTTCCAACAATATGGGATGGGATACATACAAACAACCCTTAGTTTTCAAACTAAGGCTTCTGGTTCTGAGACACTAACAAAAGCAATGATTCACAATTACATACACTGTCTCAGGTTTGAATTTTTCTTGGGTTCAAACTTAAATAAAAAAAATGCCCCGACAAAGACCTCTCGGAATACTTTAATTTGCACCTTATTGAGAAACACTACAATTCTGGCCTACCCTGGCTCGCATAGCATAAGGCAAAATCACAGTCAAACTTCCTGTGATGACCCCCGAGCCAAACTTATTCAACCCACACAGGAGTACTTTGGAGGGGGCATTTGTTCCTCAGACACCCCTATGTCAGACAACCCCATGGCACAACTGACCCATACCGATGCACAAGGCCGGGCCTCCATGGTAGATGTCGGTTGTAAATCGCTGACACGGCGATGTGCCACAGCTATGTCTACCATTTATCTTGGCTACACTGCATTCCACCTGCTTCAGAACAACCAATTAGCCAAGGGTGACGCGTTAGCTGTAGCGCAGCTCGCAGGCATCATGGCTGCCAAGCAAACCAGCACTCTTATCCCACTCTGCCATCCGCTGCCCCTAGACCACACCTCTGTCACCTTCAACCTTGATGCCTCCCGCTACGCAGCCATTGTGACGGCGACAGCATATACCACAGGCCGCACTGGCGTGGAGATGGAGGCACTGACAGCAGTCACAGTGGCAGCCTTGGCGCTATACGACATGTGCAAAGCAGTGAGTCATGACATGACCATCACAGATGTCAAACTGGTCAGCAAGACAGGTGGAAAGAGGGACTTCCACTGTGAATCTTGACCGCATAGTCTTGACGAGTTCACGGCCCAGGTTTAAGGGATAATAAATGCATTTCTTGAAGCTAACTTAAAAATGCCTCATGAACGTAGGTCAACTGCTTTTCCTAATGAGAGCCCATTATATTTTAGTTTTAGAAATGTTTTCTTCAAATAATAATTTGTATTATTAAATTGTATGATCTTGTGAGTGGTTACATATCTCCAACCTCATCCCTCCGCTTTTTACGGAGTAAAAATCATTTGTAGGTGATTATTTTGTTTTATCATAGTTATCATAGCAAGTAGCAAGTAGGTCTACGGAGTAAGAGGCACTGTGATCAATGATTCCAACTAGGCAAATAAATGGATACAATTAAATGTCTTGTGTCAGTGCAAGTATATTCTGAATACACTAAAGCAGTGGTATCAAACTGGTTCCACAGAGGGAGTGTCTGCAGGTTTTTTTTAAAAATATAAATTGGTCTGAACAAGTAAATCTACCCTCACCTGGTTGTTTAAAAACTAACCCCAGGTCTTCCGTGGAACCGGTTTGACACCTCTGCACTAAATAATGAAAACAATTTACACAAACATTTGAAACTGCAGGACATTTTATATAAAAACTTAAAGGTGTACTAGTGAGAGTAGAGGGAAAGGAGCACACCGCACTTGATTTTAAATTAAAGGGGTGAACTCTTGACAAGGAAGATCAATGATGACCATGTCATCTGAATTGGAAGCTAATAAAAATAGTTAATGTGAACTAGGCAGTAGAGTTGTAACAATGCATGATATTTTAAATTCATCAAGATGATGAATTTGGAAAAAATTGTTTTACCTCTCAAAACAGAGGTAATGGAACACACACTTGTTTTTAGATCTCTAACTCACATGGGTGGTGAGCATTTTAAAAATCTTTAGGTTGAAGTTCCTATGACAATCATTGAAAAAGATATTGAAGAAATACAAAAATAAAAATGTTTCTATTAATTTATTGATTATTAATAATATCAATAATGACTTTTTCAGCAAAGCAACGCTTGTCGCAATAATGCTTGTCGCAATAATCTATAACGTAGTGTTTTTGTGGCCTACAAATAAAATAAATGTCATTGCTCTCAATAGATTTGAACTTACAGTGGATATAAGTCTACACACCCCTGTTAAAATGCCAGGTGTTTGTGATGTAAAAAAAATTGACAAAGATAAATCATGTCAGAACTTTTTCTACCATTTATGTGACCTATAACATGAACAATTCCAAAATAGTTCAGACGCTATGTAAAATGTAAACAAAATGAGAATGCAATGATGTGCTAATCATTCATCCCTATATTTAATGGAAATTAATACAGGGACAACATACTATATGCTCAAAGTGAGAAATGTTCATTTTGAAATTGATGCCAGCAACACATTTCAAAAAAGTTTGTGACAAGGGCATCTTAAGCACTGTGTTACGTCACCTCTTCTTTTAACAATAATCAATAAAAGTTATTGGGAACTGAGGAGACCAGTTGCTGTTGTTTTCAAAGTAGGATGTTGTCCTATTCTTGCTTGATATAGGAATACAGCTGTTCAACAGTTTGGGTTCTCCTTTGTCATATTTTTCATAAACAAATGTGTGAAATGTTTATGATGGGTGACTGGTCTGGACTGCAGGCAAGCCAAGTTTGTACCCAGACTCTTACTCTGGAGGTATGTTGTTGTAATATGTGCAGAATGTGGTTTGTCATTGTCTTGCTAAAATAAACAAGGATTTCCCTGAAAACGATATCGTCTGGTTGGTGCATATGTTTTATGTGAGGCTGGTATTCTCTATATGCAACAACTATTCAGCCATGAAGGCACCAGGGCTTGACATTAGCACTCGCCAAATGTGGGTAGAATTTGGCTGTGGCGTGTAATGCAGTTACTCTTACTAGCCAATTTGGCCGGGTGGCATTCTATACATTTATAAGGTTTTTCCTGACTCCAAAGCTCAAAGGCAACAACCATCTCAAACTCTCGCACAACCTCTGTGTTTTGGCATGGTAATACATGATTTTGTGCTCATATACAATATACCAGCAAAACACGGCTGCTAAAATGACGGTAGGAGGAAACTTTTTCCATATTGACCGTTGCCAAGTGGGGTGTGTTTCCTACAGCATTTTGGGTATTTTTCATGGGCTTGGCAGGTTGATATTTTTTTTCTGGAATCTGCAGCAGAATACAGTTAATGGTCAATGAAATCTGGCAACCTTGCATACAGGACCACACCAGTCCAGACATCATGGATATAAGCAATGTCGGCAAAGTTTTTTCTTTTACACGCTAGCATGTCAAACGTTTTTGTTAAAACTCAATAACCTCAAACTACATCTAGAACGCATAATTTTTGTTATTCCAGGCAACTTTTAGTGGCCTGAAATTACAGATTTGTTTTTAAAGGGAGATTGCGAGACAAACAAAGATGACTGGTAATAAGACCATCAGATTCAGGTATGTACTATTGCCAATAACGTTAGCCTACATATGCAATATATAGAGGAAGAAATATATAATTAACATATTTAAGTTACTAACAATATAAATATACGAACATGAATGCGCAGGATCAGCAACAGCAGCAGAGCCAAATGCAGCTGAAAGATGTCGAGGGAGATTAACCATGTGGCGTCAAGGCAAGGATGGGGAAAAATAATGTGACAAGGCTGTAATAAATACTGTCCATGAACAAAAGTTATGCAATCAGAAAGTCATGGGAGAGCAATCTTAATTCAGCGTGAGACTTCCGATGTTAACAGTACATAGTTCCCACTCTCTCTCCAAAGAATACAGGAAGTTCCCCAGTACTTATACCGAATACAAGGGACTCGGCCAAGGGTCAAACCCAGCCAAATACCCTCCAAAAAGAAAGGCCTAAATGACCCCTGTATGGGATGTTCCAGCATATGGTCAATGGTCCTATCCATCAAGCCTATAACAGTCACATGGGCAACTCCTAGCAGGAGGTATGGACAGGACGTGTGGAGCCCATCAGTATCAGCCAACACGTCCTATCTGCTCAGAGTTTGTTACTACATCTGTTTTGTGTTAAGTTTCTCAAGCCTACTTTCTCTCAAGTCTATGTTAATAAGAACATAGCATAACAAAAATAGACAACAATAATATTGACTGCAATTCATTTTAAAGATGATGGGTGATTTCATATTTTTTTAAATAATATGTTAGTAGGTCTTGGTTATACTAGGAATAAATATATTGCTTCCATATTTTGGGTGGTATTAGGGAGGATATTGTAGCATGTATTGGCTGCTCAAGTGGACATGGACAACATGGCAGATTTAACATTATAATAGTTGTCTTTTTCAAGTCACATTATATAAAGTATTTCACAGAGGGGTGTCTGGTAGAGTGGGGTAGCACCTTTGCCAAATAGTGACTGAACCAGTGAACAAAACAGGCGTAGATGTACAGTAACACACCATAGTCAAATTTGATCAAATAAAACTTAATTCCCCAACAACAAAATGGTGGGGAAGCAATGGGACAATCAACTCCACATTCATTCCAATGATTTTGGAAGGAGACTTTCAATGACCTGGTGTACATAAACCTTTGGCCATGTAATGTGTATGTCAAGCTATGCTACTACCCCACACAAGCATTTAGCAGTTCACTGAATTTAAAATGGAATTCAAAGGGATATGATTGACACCCAAAATATTATAATGGAAAAAATTATATTCTGAATTTTTATGCACTTCTCATTTCTCTAACCCTATATATGCTAACTGTACACTCAAAAATTGAATTTCAAGCACAGACTCAAGCATTTGACAGTTTCAAAAAGTAAAGTCTAGTGACTGGTAGATGGGTATTAATACAGTATCATAAATTTACTCAATAAAGCATGGTACTGCATCACCCAGAAAAAAAAGATCTGTATCTTTCCCATTTACCATAGCGTAGTTGGCTAATATTGCACCCATTGTAAATGTGCTCATTACTACCTCTACTTGTCCACCTAATCATAACATATCATGCAAATGGAGTGTCTCAGATTAACATAAATTAGTCTTTACCAGCGAGACAATCTTCGTCCTTCTGAGTTGCAGGACAAAAAGGAAACTACTTAGAATTGTCACAGTTAGGGCATTGGTTTTATGATTGATTTAAAAACAGCAGCAGTTAAATTATTTTACATAATCATTACAGTATAACATCAAGTCAGTTTAACTTCAGCTAAACATCACTGTCCAGTTAGGAAGCATAAGCAAATGTCAAAAGCTCCCTCTTTTGCCGACAAAACAGCCCTGACCTGTCGAGGCATGGACTCCACTAGACCTCTGAAGGTGTGCTGTGGTATCTGGCACCAAGACGTGAGAAGCAGATCCTTTAAGTCCTGTAAGTTGCGAGGTGGGGCCTCCATGATTCAGACTTGTTTGTCCAGCACATCCCTCAAGATGCTCGATTGGACTGAAATCTTGGGAATTTGGAGGCCCAGTCAGCACCTTGTACTCGTTATGGTGTTCCTCCAACCATTCCTTAACAATTGTTGCTTTGTAGCAGGGTGCAGTATCCTGCTGAAAGAGGGCAATGCCATCAGGGAATACAGTTGCCATAAAAGTGTGCACATGGTATGCAACAATGCTCAGGTAGATCATACATGTCAAAGTAATATCCACATGAATGGCAGGACCCAAGGTTTCCCAGCAGAACACTGCCCAAAGCATCACACTGCCTCCGCCGGCTTGCCTTCTTACCATAGTGCATTCTGGTTCCATGTGTTCTCCAGGTAAGCAATGCACACGCACCTGGCCATCCACGTGATGTTAAAGAAGGCCACCTTCTTCCATCGCTTCCAATGCTCAGAACTGCTCATTGTAGGTGCTTTCGGCAGAGGACAGGGGTCAGCATCAGTACCAGCATTAACTTTTTCAGCAATTTGAGCTACAGTAGCTTGTCTGTTGAATCAGACCATAAGATCTGGGCTTGATATGAAACAACTGTGAAGCAGTATAAGTGCAGACTTTCAGCTTTAATTCAAGGGATTGAACTAAATTCTTGTATGAAACGTTTAGGAATTACAACAATTTTCTTACAGTCTATGTATTTCAGGGACTCAAATGTAATTGGACAAATTAACACAATCATAAATAAAATGTTTTCTTTTTTATACTCTGTCGAGAATCCTTTGTAGGCAATGATTGCTTGAAGTCTGGAATGCATGGACCTTACCAAATGCTGGGTTTCCTCTTTTGTGATGCTTTGCCAGGCCTTTACTGCAGCTGTTTTCAGTTGGTATTTGTGGGTCTTTCTGGCTTAAGTTTTGTCTTCAACAAGTGAATTGCTTGCTTGTTTGGGTTGAGATCAGGTAACTGACTCGGCCATTGCAGAATATTCTACTTCCTTGCCTTCAACTCCTGGGTCCTATCAACTCCGGTCCTATCACTTCCCTGATTTTGGCTGAATCTGAGGAGACAATATATCCATATACACTTCAGAATTCATTTGGTTGCTTCTGTCTTCTGTCGCATCATCAATAAACACTAGTCAATGAAAACAATGGTAAAACATATATTTTGACTCACTACTTTCTACTACATTCTTCTTCCATGTGAAAAAGGATATTCTGCCGCAAATAACGTCTCGTTTGTGCAGTTTTGTCAACCAGAAGCCCCACAATCGCGATCAATAAACCTCTAGATCAGTCAGCGGTGCATCTAGGTCACACATTTTCATTCATCACTTCGGAACCGTAGAAGTTAGAGGCATAATTTCTTTTCCACGGGAACAGCGATATTCCGCTGCAAATAACGTCTTGTTTGTGTACTTTTGTCCACCAGAAGCCCCGCAATAGTGATCTGAAAACCACACCAAAATTTCAGCTGCAGCCCAACTAATTATACTTGGTTATACATATGATCACAACCTTAACATTGGTCATGATGGTCACTACGACTGCAATGCTATACGTTGTTATGAGTCGGGGCAAGCTATGTCCACTGCATTTTATTTTCATTTAAGGAATAATAAAGCCTCATAGGCCAGATAGTCCTTTTTATGATTTTTCTTTAATGTTTTTTTAACAGCAGTGTTTGGACCTTTTCAGTTCATTAGGAATTGGATTGAACTTTTATTTTTGTAGTTTTATAAACATGTAATGATTATATGTTACATGTGCGAAAGGGGGACTCATAGATATTGGGCAGGAAAAGTAACAGAATTATGCTTGACACAATGTATTAGAGTATTAACAATCTCTGTACAATCTCTGTACTGATAGGAGTTTTTCATGTGACTGTCATAGACTCTATGAATAAACCCATTGACCGTAGGTTGGAACATACCATTGTGAAGAAGCCTGTCTTTCCCTATTATAGGCATGTTTTTAAGTTATTTTCTTTTGTTAGAGGACTGGTACTTTGTTATCTTGTGCTGTATGATGTACCGTATTACAAGCAGTTGCTTTCCACTATTGAGGGGCCCCACACAACCTGATAAGCGTGTGTAGCCAAGAGGGGACACTACCAGGCCATGTAAGGTTAGGATATAGAATACATGTATGTGATTGGAAGAGGGGATGTGCTGGAGGATTGTGGATTGTGTAATGATTGGCTCTGACCACTAACTGCCTCCTATGTGTACTGGCATAAAAGACTGTGTTTACTTTGTAATTATTGGAGGAAAATTTAAGAACTATGGAAGGTTAACATCGTAGCCTCATGCTGAATAAAGATGCCTCTCCCCTGACTTCTGGTTGCATTAATTTTGTTCATGGATAGAAAATGGAAAGAATCCAACAATTTCATTCTGTTGTTTAGATGTCTACAATACATAAACCTATCACAAGCTGTGGTAGAAAAACTAATGGAATGTCTATCCATGTCACCCCCCTCTCCAAAAGCGAGAGAAAAAGCGTGAGAGTGCGCCATGGGGAGAGGCGCATGTCGCACTTACCATGCTCTCAACAAATTCATTATGCGCTTGGATTGCATTGCAGACTCATTCAGTTGCTACAAGCAATTGTTTTGAGAAAAAATTAATGGCCAAACAGCGAATGAAGTGGAATAAATGATTATGGAGAATGAGGATAGTGAAAATGGGTCTGATCATTCAGACGATGAAAAGTATCAGGACAGAATCAGCCTATTTTTAAAATAGGGTAAGTGTAGCTTAAATACTATTCTATGATAATGTTTATTATTATTTAGCATTGTTTTAGTGGAAATCATGATAACTTCATATAACGGTATTGTAGCCATTGTTCAAATGCGCGCCTATGCTGTGTTGTGTAGTGTCACCTGTGGATATAACCATTCAAAGGAAGACTGGACACATCCCTGTTCTAATTTCCACTATTTCCAGGTATTGCACATGTAGGGAATTCCAAAGGACATAAAGGCACCCCCTATTCAAGACACCACATAAAAAAAGCTTTAAAAATCGTGAGTACAAAAAAGAAGGGATTGCCATCTAGTGGAAGCTTTTGGATGTACAATATGACCGAATAAGTTCAGTTACCCCATATGGGCATTTTCAATGATTATCAGAATTTTTTAGAACAAAATGGATGTGGAATAAAATTCATGTTCATTTTATTATTTTATACATTCAAAACCATAAAATGTTTTGTTATTCTGAAACCCTGGTAGTATCCCAATATCATGTAAAACTGCCTACCTATTATATTTTACTATTTTATTTTAATATAAAACCAAAATATGGGCATTTGCAGTTTTTTACTTTTCTGACTATTTCACATGATTACTCATGTAAGTGTCTCAAAAATGTCAATACATCCTTCATGTAGCTGAGGGTCAGCAGAATCCCAGAATATAAAATAACTTCCTTCAGCTATAAAGTATGACCATTTAATAGGCAAAAATATATCTCCAAATGCATCAACAATGTCGTACTAACGGTCAATTTCAGGACATTCCCAAACCAAAAGCTCTGGGTAAATGGTAATGTATGTGCTAAGCTCAGAGCTCAATCCTCCACTTATAGCTCTGCGGTCCTGGAGGCTTTGAGGAGATCCCTATATGACCTACGGAAGGCTATCAGGGATGGAAACAGATAATACAGGGATAAGTTGGAGTCTACCACAGCTCTGACCCCAGATGCATGTGGGGAGGACTGTGATACATCACAGAATACAAAGAGAGATAGAGAGCATGGATTATCTACTGAGGCTTGAACACATAACACCCTGTCTTCAAAGAGGCATGACCCCCCCACTTCTTCCTGAAGTCCACAACAATTTGTTTAGTCTTGCAGATGTCGAGAGAGGCTGTTGTCCTGGCATTATGTAAATAGGTTCCTTACCTTCTCTCTCTAAGCGGTCTCATCGTTGTTGGAGATGAGACCCAAAATGGTATTGTCGTCCACGAATTTGCGGCTGATGTTGGAGCTGTGTGTGGCCATGCAGTCATGTGTTAACCGGGTGTAGAAGAGGAGACTTGAGTATGCAGCCCTGTGGGTCTCTAGTGCTTAGGGTCAGTGCAGAGGAGGTGAAGTTGCCCATTTTCACCACCTGGAGTCTACCTGTCAAGAAGTCCAGAATCTAATTGCAGAAGGAGGTGTTAAGTCCCAGGGTTCTGAGCATAGGAACAAGCTTGGCGTGCACAATAGGTTTAGTGTTAGGGTTAATGCAGAGTTGTAGTCCACAAAAAGCATCCTTACATATTGTCTTTTTACAGGTGTGAGAGGAAGATGTGTGTCGTCAGGGCGATGGCATCGTCTGTAGATCTATTGGGGCGGTTTGTGAATTGAAAGGGGTCCAAGGTGTCAGGAAGTTTGGCACAGATCTGAGTTCTGACCAGTCACTCAAAGCACTTCATGATGGTGTAGGTGAACGTTACAGGGCGGTAGTCGTTCGGGTAGGTGATAGAAGCAATAATCCTACGTCAGTACAGGGACGATGGTGGTCTGTTTGAAGCAGGAGGGGACAACAGACAGACAGGGTGAAGTTAAATATGGTGGTGAAAGCCTTCTGCCTGGAATACAATGACCAAGTGTTCACTTTAAAAACTCTCCTTACGTCAGCTGTGGTTAACGACAGAGAGTAGTCGTGCTGGTCGTCAGCAAGCCTCACTAAAGGAATTGTGTTGCTCGTCTCAAACAATGCATAGGTGATGAGCTCGTCAGGGAGCAAGGCAGCAGGACATGCATCATTGCTGACATTTCTCTGTTTTCATTTGTTTCTACAATTCCCCTTCTGACAGTGAGGACTAAACTTATGAAGTGCATCTTTAAATTGTAGCCATAGCAGTTAAATTCAAACTAAAACAGAGTTGTCATTTAGCAACAACACATGGGCAGGCTATGTATCCATGCCCTGCCAAAGTCTAAATATTTTTACAGTAAGCATAGGGAGGGGATTTTCCCAATAAATCAAAATCTGGTAAGATATTGGTTTTATTGTTGCCACTTGTAATCGTATTATGATCATCAAAATTTAAGATAAATTGTTTGTGCAATCATTTATGATACACATACTTAAGTAAACACAACTTTGAAAATTATTATCAATTCTGACCCATGTATTATCTTACAACAAGCAGAAGGTAAATTCATTAATATACTCTGCGCTGGGGAAGACTGAAACTTCAATTCATTTATATTTCTCATTCATTTAGTCTACAGATATTACAATCTGAAAAATTCAAACAACTACCTAGTTTGATTGTTTGTTGCTTAAGGTGTTGTACTGCTCTGAGTTTCAGACTTTTTAAGTATCCATATTCATCTGATGCATGACATTTTATTATAATACCTAAGGTACATATCCTGAAACCTATTGCAATGGAGCATGCAAGTAAATTCAGTTTGGCTAAACAGTGGTGGCATAAAAGCCATAACACAATCTGTTATCATTTGTCACTCAGTGAGATGGCATTTGATACGCATGATCTGGATTGTGATTTTACTTTATAATGGGGAGAACACGTCTTTAAAACACTGCTGATTTTGGTTTTCCTACTTACAAAGTATGTAGAGGTCTGTCATTTTTATCATAGGTACACTTCAACTGTGAGAGACGGTAACTAAAAGAAAAATCCAGAAAATCACATTGATTGTAGCATTTTATTGCATGACATTTGATACGTATTTGATACATCAGAAAACCAGACAGAGGGAGATTGACCGTTATCTTGAACTTCTCCCTTTTTCCTATTTTTGCGCCAACAGTTGTTGCCTTCTCACCAAGCTGCTTGCCTATTATCCTGTAGCCCATCCCAGCCTTGTGCAGGTCTACAATTTTATCCCTGATGTCCTTACAAAGCTCTCTGGTCTTGGCTATTGTGGAGAGGTTGGAGTCTGTTTGATTGAGTGTGTGGACAGGTGTCTTTTATACAGGTAACGAGTTCAAACAGTTGCAGCTAATACAGGTAATGAGTGGAGAACTGGAGGGCTTCTTAAAGAAAAATGAACAGGTCTGTGAGAGACGGAATTCTTACTGGTTGGTAGGTGATCAATTACTTATGTCATGGAATAAAATGCAAATTAATTATAAATAAATCATACAATGAGATTTTCTGGATTTTGGATTTTAGATTCCGTCTCTCACAGTGGAATTGTACATATGGTAAAAACTACAGACCTCTACATGCTTTGTAAATGGGAAAACCTGCATATTCAGCAGTGTATCAAATACTTGTTCTCCTCACTGTATACATCGCTGAAAGACATTAAGAGACCACGGCAAAATTATTAGTTTCTCTGGATTTAGTGTGTTTGAGTAAAATGATTATTTTTGTTTTATTCTAT
This sequence comes from Esox niger, assembly GCA_016801105.1. Classification (NCBI taxonomy): domain Eukaryota; kingdom Metazoa; phylum Chordata; class Actinopteri; order Esociformes; family Esocidae; genus Esox; species Esox niger. The sequence continues at coordinate 5,342 of JACXGJ010005870.1, read as the reverse complement.
AAACTACTGACAGTATTACTCCCAAATTCCCCAAAACATATTGTAATTTAGAGTATTTATTTGCAGAAAATAACAGGTCAAAATAACCAAAAAATGTGCATTGCTTTCAGACCTCAAATAATACAAAGAAAACTCATTCATATTCATTTTACAAAAACAAAATAATGTTTCAACTTGTGACCATTCATTTTCCCTTTGATCAAATTCCATAGATTTTCAATGGGGTTCAGGTCTGGACATTGGGCTGGCTATGACAGGGTCTTGATCTGGTGGTCCTCCATGCACACTTGATTTGACCTGGATGCGTGGCATGGAGCATTGCCCTAATGGGAAAAAAGTTGGGAAAACATTGTCACCTCAGCAGCTATTTGCCATTCTTTTTGTAGGTCCCTTGATGTCATCCTACAGTTGTTGAGTTGATGGTCATTTCGGTCAGTGGACAGTCGTTTACACAAAATTAAGAGTGGCCTCTTAATTTTTTCCCAGAGCTGTATATGAATGATGTTTTAAGTTGGCCACATGGAGCACTATATGAAAGGAAAAACCATAGATGCCATATTGCTTGCAACTATGGATATAAGTTGAAAATAATGTGCAATCTGGCTTGTTGTCGCTTCAATGCTGAAACCCACTAAATGCTGCTTGCCACTTTAATTAGGGTTTCATCAGTTCACTGGTGAAAGCATACTGTTTGTGTTCTGGTTCATTGTTATTAAGGTTTCAGCAGTTCACTGGTTATGCAGATGCTATATTCTGAAAGAGGTCCTGATCAGGCATGTGCTTCTGGAAAAGTAGATTTAGTCAACATCATCAGAAACAGTCTGAAATATAAATGTCAGTGTCTGCCAGTGATATGGAATGGAAAGCAAAAGTTTGTGATTAAGTCAAAGGAATAACTATGTTCCTTAAGTTAACATTAATAAAAATTAAAACGTTAAGGTGATGTTTGGAGTTTTGACAAGTCTATTTAAATTTTTACCAGACTCAAGTGCAAATGATGGCACAGTTGACAATTCTTTGTAAGAAACAACATTTTACAGCCACAGAAATGAAAAAGAACAAGTAACGTTGTAATGAAGGTTTGGTAACCTTTTCCAAAATGATATGTTAAACCTGAAAGGGTGAAATGCAATATTGTAACTGCACATATCATCTGACTTTGTCTGTTTGGCAACCCCCCCTGAGTGGGGTGCGCTTCTTATCTTCTACCTCCCTGAATGCTCGTAATTCGCGACAGTAATTCACATCCTCCTTATGATTCATACTTGGGTGATGTCCATCATTGTCCACAAAGTAAGTGTTACTTTAAGCTCATGGGCCACACTCAGGTCATCTCTTATCACAGAGTACACTTAATGACCAGCTCATGGGCCACACTCTGGACACCCCAACAGTGGATACAAAGGCACTGTTGGGATTTAGAAATCCCTCTCTCTGGGCTCAAGGTAATTGCTTGCTCATGACTATCTCTCAGCATATGACACATATATTATGATGAACATAAACATTATCTGTATGTGTAATTCGTCCTATCTCAGAAGTCATTTACTGTGAGTGTGGATTCCACGTTAATATGTTTCTAATAAAACTACATGATTATACAGTGCACATTAATATTTTAATAAGTATAAGGTTATTTATGCATTTTATAGAATTATCCCCCACACTGACAACAGTAAAGTGATTAAGTTTCACGCATTTTATTATCGAATAAAATCGCTGTTTATTTGCACGGATAACACCTGTCATGTTCAGTTTTCTGTTAGGCTATTTGATAGTGTGCTAGTATAAAAACACATACGTTTTCCAGAAGTATACCCCATCACCGCCAACATATCTCTCATCCTCTTGACTCAGTTGGAGGTGTGTTAGTTTAAAATCTAGCCATAGTTTCTCTGACCAAAAGGACATTTAGAGATCCAGCAAAACATATTTTAGAATTTAGATGGTTTGTTTTATATCACTGTAGTGTTTGGTGCATAACAGATATTAACAAAAAATATTTGTATTATTTCGGCAAGCTCTGGAAGGTCTGGCCAACTTACAAAGCCATTTTGGTTTCTCATGTTGACCAGTAGTATTTTGCTCTAGTGACTAAATGAAGGGGGTACTTGTTGCTTTGAGCTGGAAGTCATTTATTGTCAATGAAGGAATCCGAAAAGGTACGTTTCCAATGCAATGCTGCATTGCGGTGCGTTTGGTGCAATTGCATGCCTTCAATATTTTCAACTCGTGGGTGGTTTTACAGTTGTGGTGGTCCGACTGAAGTTAAAATTCCCAATAAGGAGTACGTGGCATGATCATAGTCAGCTAATAGAAAAGTGGGAAGTTTATCAAATGTTATATTATTTACAACATCAAATCTACATTGTTCAAGCAAAATTTAACAATCTGCTAAATAAAATAATTCAAGTGGATCAAGTTGCATACCTACCAAACTCAGAACAAATTAAGTAGATAGCTGACTGTTGTTATTAGCTAGATTGTATTAAACTACGGTACAACCATTCTGCTTTAACTTTGCTGAATTACCATTCCTTGTTTTTCACAATCATAGTATCTCATTCAACAGCGCAAATATAACTGTAGTAGCTATCCTGTTCCAGGCAGCATTTTTTATTTGAGTTGATGTCCCGGTAGCAATATGCACTAGGTTTGCTTGAGACTCAAAAATTATCTCCCTGTTTCCAACCATATTGCCTTGCAAAAGCACATGTGCGTCAAGTACGAAAATATATTGACTCTATAATTTGAACTGTCTGGTGGACATCAGGCGTGATTGAGGCTTTAGGTCTCCGTCTATTTTATGGCTGATACTAGCAGATGTATCTTGTTACTTATTTGACTTGGTTGGCATGTAGTGTGAGAGGCACTGGTATTTCAGACATTCATATACTAATGTTACTGTTGTTGTGGCTTAGAAACGTGTTTATCTCGCATTAAGTATCTATACAGGTATAGTAGGTAACACGAGCTACCAAAGAGTAGTAAAGTGAAGAGCTAAGTAGCAAGCTAGCTAACAGTATTTTGTGAACAAGGAAAACTGTGGTGAAATTGACTGGCGTCAGCCAAGGTTAAGCATTAAAGCTGTATAGTCATCCTTGTAGATTCAATGTTATGTAGAATCTCATAAATGTTCCATAATTTAGGTTTTGTTTAGTCATTAACAACAGGAAGATTTAAGAGACCACTGCAAATTAAACACTTCAGTTCCTCACAAAAAACGTTATTTAAAAAAAAAATTGTAAAGAAAAAAGTGCAGCGGTCTCTTGTTTTTCTCCGGAGCTGCATACTGTTGACATTTACTAACGTTATTATAAAAATGTTCTTCCATATATAGATTGGATATGACTATGAACGATTCTGAAAAGTCTCATTTATAAAATTCTGTATATTTACTGTTATTAAGCTTAAACCTATGGAAGATGGATGGGTAGATAGCTCAAACAAGCAAAACTGAACTTGTTATTCTGTAGAGTAGGACAGTAGTAGATTGTGCTATAGCTTATGGGGGGGTGGCTTTTGATCAATCCTGGGTTCTAGTCTGAAAGTAAATGCTACGGATAACTTAGTTAAAGCCAAACTGAGGTGCAGGAAACACTGTGTCAGAGCATATTTTACCTGTTTGGCAATGGATTCTGACTGTTGACCTGCCTATTACACACACACATACACTTTAAAATTCTGTTTCCAAATGATTGCAACAGCAGAATCATTATCTGTCACAAGCTTATCAACATGGTCATTCATCTCCTTTGCACATAGTTCATGTTATGCAAATTGTTTAGGTAGTCATTCTAATACAAATGTTTAGAAAATGAAAAAAGACGCACTGTCATCATAAAGTACAACGTGCTTAATGAAGCTAGCTTGTTCTTATCAACTGTGCTGCAACAGTATTCATATTTTGTATGGAATATATTTTGTCTGGAATACATGAACATTATTTCTAGGCTTTGAAAAGTTGTTGTATTTCTTATTTTACAGATTTCTGTTTTGAACTAATTATTGTCCCTCTTCTCTAGATGCCACGTAAGAGGACAACGCCGATCAGATCCTATGAATAAACATTGGGCTACCCGCCGAGCTGAGACTTAAATCAGTAGGACTGATGAGGAAAGGGCGGAGAATTACATGATGTTATCTGATGACAGTTGCTTATTAGCAAAAAATGACACCACCCTTCCTCTTCCTTACAAGGAAAGTGTACAACCACTTGGCCAAGCCAAAAATGGCCAAATACCTGACAAAGCTGGAAAGTGCAAAACATTTGCCAAATGTCATATTGTCAATGTGGGCAACGTGTCCCCAAGGGTGCCACAAACAATGTTAAAAGAGACACATGCAATATAGAGAATACATCTTCAAATGATTGTAGTTCGATCCAAAAATCCAATCTAACTAAGCGGTATTGACCGTAAAAAAAGTGAATCGTCCTGTTAAAACACTGACAAAACTCACAGATAACAAACTGCCATTAATTCATGGCAAATTAAAATAGACATTTGCCATGAAATTACCAAGGAAAATGTTTAATTCACGTTTATTTACTGTAAATGAATGTACTTAAACTGTCAAATAACAGAAATATTTTGTATGACAACACCAGTATTTTGTATTTTTTTATTTTGGACTGTAATGTTACAGACTTTAGTTTTTATACTATAAAGAAATACTATATTTTTAAGTGGTATTGAATGGCAAAAGCTGTGAATTGTCCTGTTAAAACATGGATGAAACACCTTAGTAGATGGCAAATCACCGCTAAAATTAGGATGTTAGCCATTGATTAACAAAGGACAAATATTCATTTGTTTATTTACTGTATAATTATGTACTTTAAATCCTGTAAAAATATTGTAAAAAGTCTGGCAGCATAGTCTCCAGTTAAAAGTTATTAAAAGTACAGGATAATATTGTAAGAACCAACACAGAGAAACTAAAAACATATGGTAATTTGACAGCATTTTCACATTGTCATTCTCCTAAAAAATACACTTTCTGGTGATGAATGTCAAATTATCCTGCAATGAAAGAAATATTGAGATAACAGACTTCAAATTGCTTTTAAAAGTTTATTTGCCATATTCATGTCATGGTACAGGACAAACAAATTAAATGTCAATTTCAGTAATGGTTCTCACACCATTAAAACACAAACATATTATTATTCACTAATGATCTGAAAAACAATAAACAGAGGCCGCCGCCGAGGACTGGCCGCCCGCGCCGCCTGAGCCCGCTGTCGAGGACTGGCCGCCCACGCCGCCTGAGCCCACCGCCGAGGACAGGCCGCCCGAGCCAGCGGCGCCCCCTTCTGCCCCGGCTCCTCCGCCGCCCGA
>JACXGJ010005869.1:0-37013 GCA_016801105.1 Esox niger | reverse complement strand
CAAACGCGGATTGGGAAGGGAAGGGGAAGTGGCAGGTGGTGTTGCCGGGGACTGGTTGTGAGGTATCTCACGAACCGAGGGCAGAAGTACAGGCAGGCGGCAGGCAGAGTAGTCAGGGACGGGCGGATGGTCGGTAATCGAGCTGGCGGCAGTAGTACAGACAGGGAGCAGGCAGAGTTGTCGGGGACAGGCAGATGGTTGGAGATCGAACGGCAAACAAAGGCACAGGCAGGGATCAGGCAGAGTTGTCGGGAACAGGCGAGGGGTCGATACACAGAACGGCGATACGAGAGTAGGAGAATTGCAAGATATGGCATGCGTACATAGACCAATAATCTGGCAGGGCAGAGCTGTCAGGGAGGCGTATTTGTATGTGAGTGATGAGGTGAATGAGAACAGGTGTGTGAGTGGTGATTGGTGACAGGTGTGTGAGTTGGCGCACTGAAGCTCAGGAGCGTGGGCGCCCTCTGCTGTGCGCTCGCGGAGGCGGGGACGTGACAGGAGTAGTACACATCGTTTTATGAGATCCTTAGTTCCTTGCCAAATTTATCAGAACTAAAATGTACCTTTTCTGGCCATTCTGGCCATTGAACCCACAATGGCTGTTGCTCGAGATACTCAATTAGTCTAAAGGCCCGTTTTAAACTTCTAACAGTTCTCAGCTGTGCAAACAAGATTGCAAGAGTTTTCAAATGATTAAGGAGCCTTTTAAAATTATAAACTTGGATTAACAAACACAATGTGTCATTGGAATACAGGACTGATGATTGCTGGTATTGGGCCTATGTTGATATTCCATTAACTACAATAGCAATTTACCACATTTACAATGTCTACACTTTATTCTGGTCATTTTTATGTCATTTTAATTTCCTTTTAAAACAAGGTCTTTTCTAAGTGATCCCAAACATTTGAGCGGTAGTATAGACATACACATTGCCCTTGAACTTCTACACTGTTGCTGTCCTAATCATTTTCTCTCTTTGGTCTAGACTCCCGGAAAACTGGCAATAGAATTCTTCATCATGGCCATGTTCCTCAACAAAAGGTTTCTTTGTGAAAGCGGCATGTTCGACACAAGGATACACCGACTGATTCATTGTGACGAGCACAACAATGAGTTGAGTTGTATGAGACTACTAAATAATACTGAAAAAAGTATATACAACATGAAAACACATTGTTGCAAGGTTCTGGTCCGACACAACCCCATCCCTGTAAGCAGAATCAGACAGAATTGAGTGAAAAGGAGGCTTGCTGATAAGCAGAGATAAATAATGTCTCAGGAGGACACTAGAATATTAGAAGCCTTCTTTCATTGTCTGGCACTTTTTACTGCATTCTATGTGTGTAAAACCACAAGAAGTACAAAGAATGGAATAAATCCATATCACAAAAATATTGCAGATGTTCTGCAATTAAATATAAGGATCTTTTCAGATTAAGCAGAAATACACAGCAGTGACCATGAATGCAGTCTCCAAGAAAGTTGCTTCTGAATAACTGTGACGCGCGTTGAATCCTGCATTAAGTGTGTTAATATCATGGGGGTTTTAAATGATCAATCCCATCAAAACATCTGCCTAATAACTCACACACTAATGCTCTATTGGATATACTGATCAATGCTTGCATCAATTGATTAGGACTAACACTGCCCTTTGGCTTATAGGATGTGTAGACTATTATTAAATATTGATGTTTTCGTATCCATATTGAGGCGAATCCGCTTGAACATATATGATAGCTTGGAGCTCATTTTCAATGAGGAAGCTCATTTTGGTCCTTACATAATCATCAAAGTGGTTTATGAATCAGATGGCCTGGCTCTTTCTGTAGTCTTCCCCGCCACCCTTCCCCTCCAACTGCTGGTCCACCTGGTCCCTCGACCCACTGATATCCCTCCCAGCATCCCTGCCCTCCATTCTTGTCTGCAGTGCTTCTATACTGCTCACAGGGCCTGCAGTGTTACGGACTTGCTCTTTCCACTGCCTTACCGTCAGGACTTCCTGTTGAGCCTGCCGCATTATTGCTGTATGGCTAGGGTCACCCTAATTCGTTTATACTACTGTGTTGCTTCAGCTCCATCTCTCTATTGGAGGACACCCTCCTCCCCCAGGCTCGGCAGTCTGTCTCAGCATTCACTGCTCCAGCAATGGAGCAAAGGCAGCTCTCAGTGGCCTTTTTGCTCTGCAGAAACAGAGTTGTGAGATTACTGAACAAGGGCATTAGGGATGAAAACCAGGCTTCATCTCTCCCCACGGTAGGAAGAGCATAGAGCTGAAATCCATGTCCACGCTGAGCCACTTTGCCACCTCCCTGATCCCCCTTTTCCTCCTTCATTTTTCCCCTGCTTGGGTTAATACTTTGAAGCAGACTCTCTTCTCCTCTGTGTCTCACCCAGCTTCCTCTTCTCTTTCCTTCTAGGGCAGATTTACTCTAACTCATACCCTAATTTCTGTCCAGCAACATTCGATCTGGGTGACATGGTTACAAACACTCATGCCCCTACATTTCCCTTGTTGATAAGAAGATGGTGTTTTTTATCTGCATTAATAAACCCTCTTTTTATAGCCGGCAAAGTAGCTGGGGCTATGTCTTCTAAGAGTGTTTTTGTGTGACTAAAGTATGTGAGAGAGAAACTGAGACTGTGTCTGTTTTTGGAAAAGCCAGAGACAGAATGAGCAGGAGTGCAAAAAATAAATACGCAGAGCACAATTATATATGTTAGAAAATGTAGCAGTCGATCCACTTCGTCTGACCCTGTCTGATTAGAAGCCTTGCACTCTGATTCAACACTACGCTTTGACAACTTTGCACTGCTAAAATACACGCTCTCTATTACATCCCAAACATTACATCCTCCAGCAGTCAGTGCCTCATACTCAACATATGTCATCACCTAGATGACATCAGTTCAACCCGGTGAGGTAATCAAACATTTGATAATCTCATAAGGGTAGGCCTGAGCAAGGTACTTGGCAGACCAGCTGACGTATTCTACTAACCAGATTGCATTCCGAGAGAACGCCTATGTATGAGCACTGAAGTGCTGATTATTTCTGCAGCTGTCAAAAATGTGTTTTCCAGGGTATTTACTGTCGGAGAAAATGTAATGTTGTAACCCCATGTCTCTTATCCAACAGAAACCCATGCTTCAAGCTCCAATCGCGCACTATGAGAGATTGATCATTCCAATTTTCTCTCCACTTACCCCCCCCCTTCTCCCTACCTCTCTTTCTGTCTACACTTAAAAACATATTTGGGTAAATGCAACCCACTTTGGGTTACATCACTCGTGGGTGACTGTAGCATAAAACCCTTGCTGGGTTATTTTAACCAGGCACAGTTGGGTTATGTGAATGAATACAAACCCTATTTTGACCCAGAAATAGATTTTTTTCTCCCATCTTGACAAATTGTTGTTATTCATATTTTTGTTTCACTATTCACTATGTCTTCCATTTTTCTGGGTAACCATCACATATATTTCTTTCTTTGTTTTTTCCTAAACTATAATCATAGGCATTCCATCCCAGTTCAAACTTTCATGTCACCTACAGTGGGGGAAAAAGGTATTTAGTCAGCCACCAATTGTGCAAGTTCTCCCACTTAAAAATATGAGAGAGGCCTGTAATTTTCATCATATGTACACTTCAACTATGAGAGACAAAATGAGAAAACAAATCCAGAGAATCACATTGTAGGATTTTTTATGAATTTATTGGAGTGCCAGTCCTGCAGTGCCAGATGTGTCCCCCTGCTTAAGCTAGTACATGTCCAGGCACGTCTGAGGTTTGCTAGAGAGCATTTGGATGATCCAGAAGAGGATTGGGAGAATGTCATATGGTCAGATGAAACCAAAATAGAACTTTTTGTTCGTCATGGTTGGAGGAGAAAGAATGCTGAGTTGCATCCAAAGGACACCATACCTACTGTGAAGCATGGGGGTGGAAACATCATGCTTTGGGGCTGTTTTTCTGCAAAGGGACAAGGACGACTGATCCGTGTAAAGGAAAGAATGAATGGGGCCATGTATCGTGAGATTTTGAGTGAAAACCTCCTTCCATCAGCAAGGGCATTGAAGATGAAACGTGGCTGGATCTTTCAGCATGACAATGATACCAAACACACCGCCCGGGCAACGAAGGAGTGGCTTTGTAAGAAGCATTTCAAGGTCCTGGAGTGGCTCAGCCAGTCACCAGATCTCAACCCCATAGAAATTCTTTGGAGGGAGTTGAAAGTCCGTGTTGCCCAGCGACAGCCTCAAAACATCACTGCTCTAGAGGAGATCTACATGGAGGAATGGGCCAAAATACCAGCAACAGTGTGTGAAAACCTTGTGAAGACTTACAGAAAACATTTGACCTCTGTCATTGCCAAAAAAGCGTATATAACAATGTATTGAGATGAACTTTTGTTATTGACCAAATACTTATTTTCCACTATAATTTACCAATAAATTCATAAAAGATCCTTCAATGTGATTCTCTGGATTTTTTTTCTAATTTTGTCTCTCATAGTTGAAGTGTGCCTATGATGAAAATTACAAGCCTCTCTCATCTTTTTAAGTGGGAGAACTTGCACAATTGGTGGCTGACTAAATACTTTTTTGCCCCACTGTATATACTTGGTAAATGACTTTCCTGGTGGCACATTACTTTGGGTAACTGCCACAGCTACTAATTGTCTTCTCCACAAAAAGTCTTGATTGGATCTTTTCTGTATATAGAAACACATTCAAAATATTACTTGTTTTTATGCCAGGTCGTGGTGTAGTGATAACCCTCCTGGTTCCATACAGATCTGTGGCTTGCCTCATTTATCTCTCTGTTTCAACTTTACCAGTCCTTCTAATTCTCACGGTATATAAAAGCAAAAACCCAATGAAAATAAGTTCCTCTCCATTAAAATGCATGTTTTGTCTTCCCAGTTCTGTGATGTCCAGCTTGTGATTATGGCCCTTTACTTTCACATTAGCTCCTCTGTAGGTGCAAGAAAAAGAAAAAAATCCTCCATAGCACGTCATCCAGCCACTTTGCTTCTTATTACACTTGCTCAACCATGGCATATTTGCTAGCGCACACATGCTAGAGGTGAACACATTCTCTGACCATCTACCATGATTGATGCCACAGGTGCCCAACCTACCACAAGGAGTCACTAGATTGTGACAAGACCAGGCAGCCCTATCCAACATCCACCCATCCATCTTCAACAGCGCTGAGTCAAACTGTGTAGCACTCTGCTGGACCTCTGGGCATTGTAAGTATGCTGTGACAATGATTCAGCTGCCACAATGACACAGCTTTACTGCAAGGCAGCAATTAAGAACCCCATTCAAACTACCCTGATTGGACCAACAAACCGATGAATTGTGCCAGACCATGAAAACAAGTAGGTAAAGTAGCATTTCGGAAATATTATTTTGTATCTCTGCAACTGATTAAAATTCAATCACTGAACACTGCTTTAATAGAGTGGTCCTCACTCTGACATCAGCAGAAACAACTCCTTTGAGAGCTGTCATATGTATGTAGCTATAGATAACAGCAACATTTTATTCAGTACAGGTTGTCGGGAACATGACTTCAAAGCGCTACGATTATAGAGAGATATGAGAATAGCTCAATGGTAGCAGGTGCTAGATGAATGTACTCACAAGGTGAATGTCATTAGCATAATGTAATTAAGGTTGACATATGTTCTTGACAAGGGCGTAGGTTTGTCAGAAAGCTGCGGGTGACAAAGGACCTTTCTCTGGATCTAAATGTGTGATAAGCAGTAGCAAATGCAACTATGGTACCTATTCAGGATGGGACAGTATAGATATTTCAGATGGAGACCAATAGAATAGACTAAACATGATTCTCTGTTGAGTAGAACTCTAACCATTACCTCTCTATGTGAAACATTGAAACCAAAATATTTCTGTCTCCCCAAATAAGCCCTAAACCACAACTACAGGTCTGTGAATTATATTATGTGAGGGACATGCTCTGAAAATCCAATTGTTCTTTGCAGAATGATGCATATTCCACCTAAGCTTGAACATGTAAACAACAACAGATCTAAAAAAAGAAATGGGAGACTCCATTTCTCTACGGCAGTATGAAAACAAGCAAGGTGCTGTTGAATAAATCGTGCCTGCCTTTAAGTAACAGGAGATTAACAAAGAGAATCCATTTATCTTTAGGCTGACATTACTTTCACTACATGTTTGTTCAATTATACACCCAGAAATGTGTACAGCACAGGACAATCCGTCTGCGCCTCACTGAACTTGTTTTCTTTATTACCATGACCTTACTCTCAACATTTCGTTTTTTGTACACAGTGAGAGCTAAGTACTCAAAATTAATGTGTTACACAGAATGAAAGCTGTTTTTCATTGTTCCACAAAATAAAATGCTTTCCCATGGTGCCTCTGTAGTGGTGCCCTTAGAGCCTATGTGTTTTCTAATTAATATTGATTATTTTCGTATTGGCCGCAAGAAACCAGGAGCATTCAGGCTTTGATTCCCTCCAGATCATATCCCATGGTACAACAGGAGATGCACGACACTCGGATCAATGTCACTCACCAGATTATTCATTCAGAGTGTGACTTCACTGCTCCCTAAACCCAGTTCTTTTGGCGACAAGGTGCTGTCAATTAGGAAGTATCGAGCTCTTTTTCATCCATGCGTCAAGGAGAGGGGGTGGAAAGAGATTGGTGGAGTGTTTTTTGCTCCTTCCATCTGTCTATAATCTTACCATGTTAGATAAATAATGAAAACATAGACAGAAAGAGATGTTTGTGTTGCCATGGGTTTTCCTCAAATGGTGAGGCCATCATAACAGCCTGCCAGAGAAATGCTTTTGTATTCCCCTATATAGCAGATCATTTGTGTTTTCCTGATAAAGAAATGTCAACTACTTGGTGGCTTACAAGCAGCAATAGTTATCCTGCATGAGTTTTTTGTTGCTGGTCATTTGGACAAATCTAAATATTAGGGAAATTAGGGAACATTCAAGCCTTACCTTGCAAATGGAACATATCATTTTTCTTTTGCGCTATTATTTTCTAAATGTTTTTATTACTTCTCACATATGTGTACCCATAATCAAGAAGGCAGGAACAAGTACTGGTTGGGTGTAAGCATGTTCTTTCTTTCATTTTTTTTAACTTTCAGTCCACTCCTTAAGTATGTTAACAGTGTACTCAAACATTAAAACATGTTTTGGCACTATAACAATTTTCATTTGAAATTGAATATGAATAAATTATGTTTGCATGAAGTGAGAAATTCTCTGGGGTATGTCTGAGCATACTGGTTTGAAGTCATTATCTTGCTGCATGTGGTGGCAGTCATACATTCCCAAGGCCCACTGCACCATATTTCACAGGTGTTGGTATGTGGATTTTGGGCAATACCTAATTTTCTTCACAATTTCCTCTTGCGATCACTCAATCAGGTCTTAGTTTAGTGGAATGTTTGTCATTGCTGAGCTCACCAGTCTTTCTTCACCACCTTTCTTTCACCTTAATTGAACAGTCGATCTTGGCACGCCTAATGTTTTGGTTCTGTTTATGACCAATATATTCTGATTTACCTGCTTCTTTGTGACCAGGATAACTAAGAATGATCACATGATGATCAGTGGACAAACACCAAAAAGCAAACGCAATGTCTAGAATCAACACATGATACTGACTTCTCCCTTATGCCTGCAGAAAAGATGTGAAGGAACACACCTGACATAACAGATACCAGTCATGCCAACTGTCCTAATCCATTGGTGCTATGAAATACGGGGATGGAGAATAAAAAGTGGTGGTTTCTAAATGGTGATACTAATATGTCCACAAACACCCAGAAAATAAACCTTTACCTGTCAGTTACCGCTTAGCTTCCAATCTACATTTCTTTTAGAATATACACCAACATAATTTTTGCAATATACAACAATGCAGATCTACCAGTTATTCTTTATTTCATTATAGACTGTCTTCAGTTTAGGTTAGAATAAATCTTACAGTTGGATGCTTGGCTGTCGTTACTATTCAATGACAAACTGTCTTAAAAGTGCAAATACTGACTTGTGAAAAATGTCCCCAAAAACTCAGACAAAGGACTGTGGGAATACATAGTGCAGGAACATCATGCTTGTGGAAAACTGTAGTTTCACTCCAGTTACATTTGTTTGAAACAGTGGAGAGTGCATTGTCAAAACACTGACAAAAAAGGGAGCACATCCCCAGACGGTTCTCAGTCAGACTTCTCTTGTTCTCCAGCAATGTTTGAGATGGTCTGGTTGAGAAGATCCTTTCAGAGTGCTACATTCGATACATTTTAACCCACACTTCTGAAATGCAAGAGATGCCAATCACCATTGTGAAGCACTAGGGTCTTTCTCACAAAATCAGTTCTATAATATTTGTCACATACACAAACATTCTGTGGGCAATTTTTATTACCATAACAGTTTTTCACAATTTATGTATGAAGTCCGTTGTTTTTCAATCAAGTTTCAATAACCCATAATGTGTGATCTAAAGGAGTGTGATGGTGAGGTGACGGACAGCTCCGTCATCTCCCGCTTTTCCTGGTTTCCCCAATGTTCATGACTAATCCTGGTCTCCTGCATTTGTCTCCAATTGTCACTCACACCAGGTCCCAATTAAGTCATGAGTATGTGTTTAAATGTTCCTCCTCTGCTCCCCTCATTGGTTGGTCATTGTTCCATGTTACAGTTTGTTAGATGTCAGTGGTGAGTTCCGTTTTCGTTTACTTGTTTGCTTTGATTCTGTTATTTAAAGTGCTCTGTGTTTCTTTATTGAATAAAGACTAACATCGACTGCAATCCTTTGCCTGCGCCTGGTCCGTCAATTCCACCACTACCCCCAGCCTTGACAGAATGACCAACCCAACAAAGGACCGAGCTAAGGGGCGGCAAAGATAGACGGTAGGGGAACTCCTCGGTTGGCCGGACAGTGACACCGAGGAGGAGGAGAACCCCTACCGTCACCTGCAGTACTCCTGGCCGGCTCAGCACTAACCCTGGAGTGCTATGGGGGTGAGTGGAGTCCTCCAGATGGCCAGCAGGGAATGGGAGTGTGTCCGGTTCCCAGACGCCGGAAGGTGCGAGGACTGGCCCAGTTTCCATGACCCACCGTACCAGTTCTCACCGGGGACCTGGGGAATGCCATCTTCCCAGGTCCCCGAGGAACCAGTGGTGGCTGTTCCGGAGGAGCCGCAGCCAGCGCCCCACGCTGCCCAGGAGCCACTGCCTGTGTCCGCGGCACCCTCTCCTGTCCCGGCCGCTTCGCCGCCCCGGCCTTGCCGCTCCTTCGCTCCCCTGGGGTGGTGTTGCTACCCCGTCTGAAAGCCGGGGCTTTGGGGGGGGGTACTGTGATGGTGAGGTGAGGGACAGCTCCCTCATCTCCCGCTTTTCCTGGTTTCCCAATGTTCAAGAAATCATCCTGGTCTCCTTCATTTTTATAGTCTCCAGTTGTCACACCAGGTCCCTATTAAGTCATCAGTATGTATTTAAATGTTTCTCCTCTGCTCCCCTCATTTGTCGGTCATTGTTTCATGTCACAGTTTATTAGATGACAGTGGTGAGTTCCGTTTTTGTTTACTTGTTTGCTTTGATTCTGTTATTTAAAGTGCTCAGTGTTTCTTTATTGAATAAAGACTAGCATTGACTGCAATCCTTTGCCTGCGCCTGGTCGGTCCTCTCCACCACTACCCCCAGCCTTAACAAGGAGTAGCTCTTAGATGAGCACAACTTTATAATCCTTCAGTATAGGCCAGATTTTTCAAACCCCTTCTACTTTTGACCTTCTTAATTCCAAAACCATAAGAAATGTCAAACTGAGCAATAATCATTTATTTTAGAGATATTAAAATGTTCTGTTTCAAGTGAATTGAAAAATATTATAATGCGATTTGTTTTGGGCAAAATTTATATTTTGTGAGAATAATCCACTAGCATTTTACTGGTATTCGTCCCATACTGTATGTTAGAACTAAGGCAGTTATACACTACTTATAAGCCCCACCTTAAGTCTGATGTGTTCTCCTTTCAAAGGAAAAATACAGAAGAGCTAACATTGACAGAAAACAGCAGGGCCACACTGTAATTCGGGTCAGCTGCAGTGAAACTCATAAATAAACATTGTTTCTTAATCCAGGTCCTGGGGCAAATTTTCAAAAGTTTTGGTATTTCTGTTTTACTTGCATTGATATGGATTTTTAACTGTATTTTACCTGAAAACCAAGAAAAGAAATTCACAGCCAAATGTGTTAAAAAACACATAACAAATAAGGATGCAGTGTAATGTTTCTAAATAATGCCTGTATTCCTAGTTACAATAGGATCTATAAGTTTACTTATTTCAGTATTGACTAAATATGATCAAATCTTTTTTGCAGAGTTAGATGAAACAAATGTTGATAGATTTCACCTTGTCCTGACTAGATTTAGTTTATCAAAACGCAGAGTGAGGTTAAATAAAACACAGATCTTGTTTGAAGCGACTCAAAAAAAAAACGTATGGGTAAAAATTAATAGTGAAATACAATAAGAACCAGTATCCCATTTCATCATAGGCGGAAATCCCAGCAGGGATGGGGGGTCACGACCCCCCCATCCTGGGGACAACTATGATTTGTCCCCCCAATATATCCCTCTGAACATAACTATGTAAATTAAATAATATTAATAGTACGCAGTGAAAGCAATTGTGCTTATTATAGACATTTAATAGTACATTCTTAAATTTAAAAAGATTGATCCGAGTGGTTTTATCCACTGCCCCCCAGCCCTAAGCATTGGCACATCTTGCTATAAGTTTGTAAAATCTGACAACCTGTCATAGGTGGCAGACCTTTAGTAAGTAGAACTAACAAATGATTTGTTTTACATTTCTTTGCTTCTACCACTCAATACAATAAAACACATTCATAACCATCACCAGCCTGCATTTTCTCTGCATTGAATGACACATCAGACTTTGTTAGCTAATGGTTAGCTGACGTTTGCTAGTTAGCTACAGTAACATCAACCAGTGTTTGCAATTAGCATCTTACCAGAAGTGCAAATAGAAGAGGGCAGAACATTTACAAGTATTAAGTATATGCAAGTATTAAGTATATGTATTAAGTATATTGCAAGTGGAATGAGGGCAAAAGCAGTACAAGTGGCAATACTAAATGTCCAATGAAAGAAGTTTGAGTCAATGAGAGAAGCTTGCAATGCAATGCATGTAGTAATCCTTAGCTGGCAAGGTGGCAGTAATCATGTTTACCGTCTGAAAAGCACTTAATGCACATAGTAATGCGCATCCAGTAAGTATGTTTTATGTTGACAGGGCTCACACACAATAGCTGGATTTGCAGAGCTACAGTAGCGAGCAAACCGAGAGTGCAAACTAAAACAGTATCACGGCACTACTTTTGGTGTCCCCCTCAATAATAGCTTTTGAGAAAATGTAATGTAATTGTCCCCTCCAAAGTTGATATCAGATTTCCCCCTTGTATTTCGCTGCTAGGTTTTATAGGGATTATGCTGTGTTGACTACTAGTACTTTATGGTTGGCATGGTTGGAAATAATTTTAATTTTAAATAATAATTGTACCCTTCAAACGTTGCTTTCGTCAAATAATTCACCTTCATTTTCGACCCCATACTTACTGAGGCACCTCCCATAAATTGGATTGGCTTGATGGGCACTTCTTACATACCATAGGGTCACGATGCTCCCTCAACAGCTAATTAGGGTTGAGATCCAGTGACTGTGCTGACCACTCGAATATGGACAGAATACCAGCTTACTGTTTCTTCCAAAAATTGTTCTTGTATAGTTTGTAGATTTACTTTGGGTCATTGTCCTGTTGTAGGGGTAAATTGGCTCAAATCAAGCATCATCCACAGGGTATGGCATGGTGTAGCAAAATGCAGTTATAACTTCCTTCTTCAAGATCCCTTTTATCCTGTACAAATCTCCCACTTCATCATCACCAAAGCACCCCCAGACCACCACATTGCCTCTACCATGCTTGACAGACAGCATCAAGCACTCCTCCAGCATCTTTTCATTTGGTCTGTGTCTCATGAATGTTCTTTGTGATCCAAACACCACAAATTCAGATATGTAGATGGTTGCTGATAATGGGTCTTTGTGCGCCTATGTAGATATTCTACAAAAAATCTGCCATTTCCAGGTACAGCTGTCATGTACAACATGTACACTGTGTTTTGGATCAATTTTATTTAATTTTAATATACGAAAAATAACAAAAAAATCCAGAAAAATGCATGTTAAATATGTTATGAATTGATTTGCATTTTAATGAGTGAAAGAAGTATTTGACCCCCTCTCAATCAGAAAGATTTCTGGCTCCCAAGTGTCTTTTATACAGGTAACGAGCTGAGATTAGGAGCACACTCTAAAAGGGTGTGCTTCTAATCTCATTTTGTAATCTGTAAAAAAGACACCTGTCCACAGAAGCAGACAATCAATCAGTTTCCAAACTCTCCACCATGACCAAAAACCAAAGAACTGTCCAAGGATGACAGGGACAAGATTTTAGACCCTGCACAAGGCTGGATTGGGCTACAACGCCATCGCCAAGCAGCGAGATGTTTTTTCCCCCAGCTGAATCACATTTATTCAATATGCATTCAACTAAGTATAGCTAGCTATTTATCTATTTTCTATGTATTCATTTGGGTTCAGGTACCAGAATGTATTTCACGTGCAAACTGTGAAGAGCCCCTGTACCATTTGGTACAGTTCAGAAATTGGGGTACCATTACCATCCTATGCTGAAAACTTGAGCAATGAGTAAATAACATGTGGCCATTTAAGAGTAAGAGAAGGGAGGCAGACATAAATACCAGCAACTTTTATGAAAACATAAAGGGCACAGATTTTTACCAACTTCATACCTAATCAAAAATCTGTATGGCTGCTAAGGGCAGAACTGGTCATAAACATCTTAGGCTCATGTACAATCCCATTTTTGGTAAAGGAGAGATTATGACTGGTTGGCTTGAGTGATGATGTCTTAGGCCCACCTGGAGCAAACATCGTCTGTGGGGCCTTGTGATCCTGGACAGTGGCCATGATGTAATTGGTAGTGGTTAACAATAGCTGATAATATCAACATGGCTGGGTAAAAATGGCAGGCAATGTGTGGTGCATGGGGAGAGGGACAAGCAGCAAGGGGACAGGATAAAGAATGACAGGATATGATCCAACATGGCCTCATACAGTTATGTATTAGGTAAAGGGTCCCCTAAGGCAGCTGAGATAAAGAAAACACAAGAAACAAGTTGTTAGTGGGGATACTTTTATAGTTTAGACCAGGGCTGACAAACTCATTCCATGGAGGGCCATGTGCCTGCTCGTTTTTGGGGTTCTTTCAAATGGTGTCTAGCTATGACCTAGAAAATGAGGTGACAGCAGTTACAAACTAATTAGTTGAGGTAATGTATAAATCAAGAACAAGGTAGATTAGGAGCAAAAACTTGCTGACACTCTGCCCTCCATGGAATGAGTTTGACACCTGTGGTATATGATATAGTCTAGCTGAAGTTTAGCAACTCCAAATGACAATGAAATCATGATTTGAATGTATATATTGAGGTTAAAAAGTTGGGGTGAAATTAAATAACATACATTATTTTGTAATGATCATGGTAATGATTTTCTACTGTAAAAATTTACTGATTGAAAATACAGGGGTGTGGAGACTATTTATATCCACTGTATATTGAAGCTGCTGGCATAATAAGGGTTAACAACATACTGTTGTGTATATAAGTCATTTTTTGAATAACTTTCACATATTTGAGCAGGGAGTAATAGCTAATGCGTACTTAACAATATATGGACTAACTGATAGTTGGGCTATAGAGTAGCATTATTATCCCAAATTACATTTGCCATCTAATAATGTGATACGCGTCTAGCTTCTATAAAGACATTTCGGTTTGTTTGAAATGCAAAATTGGACAGAACGTTAGCATGAAAACAAAAATAACATCAACATAATCTACAGTGGGGAGAACAATTATTTGATACACTGCTGATTTTGACGGTTTTCCTACTTACAAAGCATGTAGAGGTCTGTAATTTTTACCATAGGTACTCTTCAACGTTGAGAGATAGTATCTAAAACAAAACTCCAGAAAATCACATTGTATGATTTTTAAATAATTAATTAGCATTTTATTGCATTACATAAATATTTGATCATCTACAAACAAGTAAGAATTTCGACTCTCACAGACCTGTTAGTTTTTCTTTAAGAAACCCTCCTTTTCTCCACTCATTACCTGTATTAATTGCAACTATTTGAACTTGTTACTTGTATGAAAGACACCTGTCCACGCACACAAACAGACTCCAACCTCTCCACAATGGCAAAGACCGGAGAGCTCTGTAAGGACATGAGGGATAAAATTGTAGACCTGCACCAGGCTGGGGTGGGCTACAGGACAATAGGCAAGCAGCTTGGTGAGAAGGCAACAACTGTTGGCGCAATTATTAGAAAATGGAAGAAGTTCAAGATGACGGTCAATCTCCCTCGGTCTGGGGCTCCATGCAAGATCTAACCTCGTGGGGCATCAGTGATCATGAGGAAAGTGAGGGATCAGCCCAGAACTACACGGCAGGACCTGGTCAATGACCTGAAGAGAGCTGGGACCACAGTCTCAAAGAAAACCATTAGTAACACACTACGCCGTCATGGATTAAAATTCTGCAGCGCACACAAGGTCCCCCTGCTCAAGCCAGTGCATGTCCCTGCCAATGACCATCTGGATGATCCAGAGGAGGAATGGGAGAAGGTCATGTGGTCTGATGAGGTCTAAACTCCACTCGCCGTGTTTGGAGGAAGAAGAAGGATGAGTACAACCCCAAGAACAACATCCCAACCGTGAAGCATGGAGGTGGAAACATCATTCTTTAGGGATGCTTTTCTGCAAAGGGGACAGGATGACTGCACCGTATTGAGGGGAGGATGGATGGAGCCATGTATCGCGAGATCTTGGCCAACAACCTCCTTCCCTCAGTAAGAGCATTGACGATGGGTCGTGGCTGAGTCTTCCAGCATGACAACGACCAGAAACACACAGCCAGGGCAACTAAGGAGTGGCTCCGTAAGAAGCATCTCAAGGTCCTGGAGTGGCCTAGCCAGTCTCCAGACTTGAAACCCCTTTAGAAAATCTTTGGAGGTAGCGGAAAGTCTGTATTGCCCAGCGACAGCCCTGAAACCTGAAGGATCTGGAGAAGGTCTGTATGGAGGAGATAGCCAAAATCCCTGCTGCAGTGTGTGCAAACCTGGTCAAGAACTACAGGACACATATGATCTCTGTAATTGCAAACAAAGGTTTCTCTACCAAATATTAAGTTCTGCTGTAAGTTCTGATGTTTCAGTTGAAGTGTACCTATGATAAAAGTTACAGACCTCTACATGCTTTGTAAGTAGAAAAATCTGCAAAATTAGCAGTGTATCAAATACTTGTTCTTCCCACTGTATTTAACTCAATTCAATCTTACAATTTACATCTACCCATAGTTAGCTAACTATTACACACGTACCTCTTTCTTCACTGGCTGGTCTGCATGTCTTTCACTTCTCTTACTGAACGGAGTTGTTGCTTGTCATACTGGTTGTCGGTCGGGCAGTATTTACAACGCTGTAGCCTGAAAAGTTGAATATGGGGGGCTCCTGGTACCTTGCTTTAGGTAACGAGTCTTCACCTCTATTAACATCCCAGAGGCATTGAACTACATTTTTACAAACATAATCTTAATCTTTGAAGTGTGCACTACAAACCCTCAATCTGGGAGGAACATGTTGGCATTGGTGCTTCATATCCACAAGCCATTGTCACAGCTATTGTTGTTGGATAGCTTATGGTAGTGGACTCTTGTTCTGTAAAATGTGCGAGTACAACCTGGGGCTATACAATCATCTCTCTTTCAAGCTGGTTCGTTTGAAGTCATTTATGAGCTAGCTGTTATCTAAACAATCCTGACAATCCTGTGAGATGTCACCAAACTTAAGCAAAGCTAGCTGTCAGTAAAAATGAACCCTTTGCCAACTGGCCAGTCAGAAATGTTTAAGAAAGTTTCATTTAGAAATGTATGTTTTTTCAGTTTTAGGTGTTTGTTGATTGTATTGTGTTATTAAAACTATGTGCACTTCATACAGCACTTGAGTTCCACTTTAAAGTACAAAAGGAAACTTGAGGTATGACATTGTTGCATAACTAATTGTCCTGATGACTTCAGTCAATCATTTTGGAATATTAATGTTAGTGGGTTGATCTACTAACATTTGTACATTGATTGTGTGAAGTCCAGAATAATCCTGGTTCAAATTTATTCTGGTATTTGCCACAGTGGTTGAGTGGTATTCCACATCTATTACCTGAGCGCAAAACAATTAAGGCATTTTATTCCTTGTAAAATGCACATTTAAGCCTACCCTGAAACTATCCATACATCAGGGGACCACGTTTGTTTGACCATGTGAAAATTGCAAAGTGCAATGTTTGTGTTAACAAACAGAATAATAGGATAGAAACAGGTATGCTAATTAGCAGTAGCAGAAGTGATAAATGACAATCTAAAATCAGCCCCAGCTGCAACATGCACTATGTGGGGGCTCATTAACACTAGAGCACAGCAACCATTATCTCTGCACATTTTCCCTTTACAAACAACCTGGGAAGTGTCTTACACAACATGGGATGGATTTTAATGCATTCTGACACATTCTGACAGTCAACCACCAAAAACAACAAACTGTGAATTATATGCCGGAAGTAGAATCTAAGACAACTACGTTCTGAATACCTGTGGACTGAGGGGGGGCCAAAGAGGGGGACAAGGAGGAACTCGGAATGCAAGGCAGGCATATCCCAGCTGATAGATTGGAACAAGACAAGGAACTCCAGGAATTTGGAGCCTATGGATTCTGTAGAATGCTGCTTTCTGACCTACATAATGCATGCAAATAAACAACTTCTGGGGGCGAGGAACTTCAAACCCTCTCACATTCGTTCCTTTCCTCTTTCTTTCCCTCTCTTCTTCTACATTTCTTTTTCTCTCCTCTGTCTGGGTCTCACCCGCGGGTCCCCACTGTGGGAGTATGCCATGTCAGCACTAACGAGATTAATTACATACTGACAGTAATAGAGTGCCTGATTTGAGACTTTGCTGCAATTGTGGTGTGTGTGTGTGTGTGTGTGTGTAAGTATAAGTGCGTGTTGAGCCTTTTGCGGCTCGGTGCGCTAAGGCTGCCGAAAGCTATGTGATTAGCACTGTTCATCCCAGTGTATTTTGGGAGGCCCATTGTTAGTGTAATTCTTCTGTGAAGTCATTTTGGCTTTTCGTTTGTATGGGGGAAATGATCATTTCTGTCTGTTTTCAGTCTTTGTCTGGGAAGGGCTAACACTCCTTGCGTCACTTCAACATTCCGACTGATACTCCAGGGTAAAGCGACAATGCATTTCGCTTATTTCACTCAGTTAAGGTAATGGAGAAAATTAACATAAGGATAACAGAATTTGGCCCCAAAGTAAGTGAATGGATACATTTTAATGAAGTGTTGATAGAAATGTCTTAGTGCAAGAAAAGGCACACACACACACAAGTTTGTCACACATTCCTTTCTGAGACACACACCTTACACAATACTCTTCAACAGTGCTTTCAACATCAAACAGACTAAAAGCTTTGCTGTAACATCTTGTTTTATCAGAATATATTAAGTGCAGCGTGATTATAACAGTGTGTGTGTGGGTTTCTGTTAGGTATGGTAACAATTTTTGCTTTAGTTTTTCCAATTGTACTGTAGACAGTGATAAACAAGCACAAACAAATAAGATACCATTATAAGCAACTGAATGTTGATGTATGAATGTGTTCATTTGTGTTTTGTTTTGTATAGGACACCTAAGAACACAACCAGTGCTTTGAAGAAAGACCCCAGGGGTATATCTTCATAAAACTTAGTTCAAGATATTTAAAGGGCAACCATTCCCAGTTGAAGAGGTCTCAGTTCCCTCTTATTAGAAGCATAATAACCTTAACGATGTCTGAAAAGGTGAGAAGAACACCCTTGACAAAACCTTCTTAAGCGACAATTCCATCTGTCAGCATGTCATGCCCCTGCCCCCTTACACACACAAACACACCAATCGCTTACCACAAATACATCAACCCCTTTCTGACAGCAGTTTATGGTTGACAGAAACAGGGTCTGGAAGTCATTGTCTCCCAGTAGGGAGTGTGCCTTGGCAGCAAGATTGCTTTCCAATGTACAGTACAACGACTCGTTTTATTACCAGAGGTTCAATGAGTCAAAGGGGACAATATAACTAGGCTGCCATAGAGACCCAAACATCCCACAGCACACAGAGAAAAGCATAAAGGATCATTCTGAAGGGCAGGTTCAGAGAGAATGCCAATGAAGAGATAGACATCTGTGAATTTGAAGCACAACTGTCACACCTGAGTGTCGTGTGGGGTAAAGATGCTATCACGTTGACTGGTGTGATCACACAGTCAGGAGTCCCCAAGGGTGAAAACAGAGTGTTAAGTGTTAGATGGACTGAACAGACAGTAATCAAATAGCCATGCAGCTGCAGAAGAGGATGAAGCATAGCATAATTACAATACATTCTGGCCAATTTAACAGTGATAAAAATAGGCTCCTGCATGCATTAACCAAACACAAACCAAAGATCACTCAAGTTAGAATGCAAAAACCAACCTTAATACAACACGTCCAAACAACAACGATCCCACCACAATCACACGAAACGGCAAAAAGCTGAACTCACCCAGAAGAGGAGATTGAAGAAGACCATGCCATAGCGCAGGCCCCTCATACAGCCCTCTGCCATTCTGCAGCGCCGCAGCTCTAGGAGGAAGATGAAGGACAGGTCCAGGTAAAACACCACATATTTCTTCCCTTGTGAGGTAGTGTAGCGCCCTTTAGCCGCCTGAGGCCCCGGCGTCGTGTGAAAGCCGAACGCAAAGGGAGGCCTCTTATACTCATAGTCACTGCTGTATCGGTGGAAGCCCGACGTGAAGGGCGGTGTCTCAGGCTTGCTGTCCAGCGAAGGACTACGCCGGTACGGTGTCTCGTCCGTGCTGGAGCGCCTCATGGATAAGCCAGTGATCAGATGCTAACAACAGCCAAAGATTTGTCTCAACCCCTTCGTTCAATTGGTTTTTGAAAGCCCCAGCAACAGTCACTTCAATTATGTTGCAGACATGAACAGAGACACAAAGTCTAAATAATGTCCAAATGGCATGTCCTCAGTGGGCAAATGTCATAGTTGTGGTACCAGCACTGTGGAATAGCAACTGTGCCCACTAAAGTTAGACGCTACCCAGCTTACAGCGTTGTCGGACACAGAAACTGAAGCGCAGTGCCACTGCTTTGATAGTCCAGCTTAAAATATAATACATCCAGTCAAATCTGTTTGTTGACAGTGTTGTATTGTCATCAGTGGTAATTCAATGTTCCTCTACTTCTAAACTTAATTTTACCAGATTTCTAATATTCAAGTTTTTCCTTACAGTGTGACCTACGCTATTCTTTACTCCTTTAATCCTGCAACAACACCTGTCTATTGTTTGGTCAAAATAAATATTTTTTCCCAATACCTGAAAAGCACAGGTCAATCCGACACTCACAATTCTGGGAAGGAGCACCTGACACTTTCCAAACACCTGGTGCCATTAAAAATTCTGGAGCAGGTGCATTCTGGCAGAAAGATCAGACTCTGCTGTCAATCACTTTTAGCCAATTGGCCTGTGTTACACAATCACCACTCCTTCATTAAAACCCAATGCTAGCACTACATTCAGCTGGAGTTGATTCGGACTGTTCACCGGTGCTTGTGGTCTTGGCTTCACTTTCGCTGACATGCAGGAAAGTTAAAAGGAATACGTGCAGACGAAGAGACACCATAGAGGGGAATGCGTATGGGATCATTGAAAGGAAAGAATGATTGAGAAGAGGATGACGAAATAAACTGAGGAGAGCATTCTTTGGTTGCCTTTAAATGAACGCTCTACCACTGTCCTTTCCCTGGTTTTCCCATTCGTTCTTCGGTTGTCCTGGTTCGTTCTTTCTCCTATATAACCCCTTTTCTGTTTTTCCTCTGTTTCTCTTTCCGAGGCAGCTGCTTTAAACCCCTGTCTGCTACTTGCCCCACTCCCGTCTCTTTTTTTCACCTCTCTTTTGCTCCCTTTCTCCCTCTAGCTCTCAGCTCTGATGTAGATTAATTTCCTTAATTTCCACAGTCCTGTCAGTTGAGCAGTGCGTTCAGTCAAGGTTCCCTTCTATTTTCTCCCTCCTGTGCGTCCCCTTGTTAGTTTTCTCCTCCTCCTCTCTAGTCGGGTAACGGGAATGAAGTCCCCTTCAGGGTCATGTCCAGAAGAAAGAGAAGAACAAGAGAGAAAGAGGGAGAAAGAAACACCTTCCTCCTCGGAGGAAAGAAAAAAGACTGCAGTGTTATAGCAACCGTCCAGTCTGACTGCCTAGAGCTCCCTCTCTCTCATTTTCTCTCTCTCATTCTCTCTTTTACTCACACTCTCAGCACCCCCAATCGTCTTCCTCCACCCCCCCCTCTTTCTTTCTCTCTCTCCTTCATTCTCTCCTCCACTCACTCTAAGCAACCCCCCACCCCCACCCCGTTAACTGTCCCCAAATCCTGACAGTGAGCCTATAGCCACACCCTACTACGAAGCTGAGCCAATCCGCTTCCTGCATCCCATCCTCCCTTGCACACAACATTCCTCTCCCTCTCGCACACAAACACGCGTGCACCGACCCCACCAAAAGAGGACCAGCTCTGTGGTTAACATACCAGCACGATGCAGCATGTTTCTCTTGTGCTAGTGCCCCCTCACTCTCTCTCCCTTCATGCGCTCAATCTCATTTCACATTCTACGGTTGTTCACGCACTGAAACCTGTGCTCTGTACAAGCTTCTCTACAGTCATGTTTTCCAACTATATTCCTTTGGACAGGAACAAACATTACTGCTAGAATCCCATGCTGTAACCAAGTCACCCCATAAATAGATATGCTTGAATATAGAGGGAAAAAGCACTGCTTCACACTGCTCACTGTTTATCATTTTTGTTGAAAATGATAAACATAAACATAGTAATTAATGTTCAGTTTGTTGTTAGATGCATGCACATTAGTTTGTATGTTTGCGAGTAAGCGAAAGCGTATATTTGTATTCCAGTGTTTGGGATGTTTGGCAGTTGTGATTTTTTTCCTGCAACATTTCTGTTACAAGATTGTTATAAGATTCGCAGAACTGCACAATCAAATGTGTTGAAAAATTCAGGGAAATAAGCAGTTTTTCCCCCAGAAAGTAAACAACTATTTGAGGGGTTCCCTAGAAGTCTGTTCCTCAGGGCTCCAAAAGCCAGAACATTCTTCAGGGAGTCTTGATTATTGTACTTCCAAGAAACTTTAAGTTAATTTTGGATGACATAGGTACTAAATTATATTATTAAATTAAATCAAAAGGTTGAGCATGACTTTGTTAACTAAATAAAACTAGTATAGACATTGTAATTTTTTACATAATATTCGGTTTTAGTTAAATGTAGGATAACTTTCATTAAAGAAAATTGCATACAGTTTGGATAACCAGAAAGGGTGCAAAAACATCTTAACGGCAATATACAAAATACAGCTTGTATGAACTTCTAAAATGAAGCACAGTTCCCCGTATATACTGTATGTGTATCCGTCAATCAAGCTTACAGCCTAATCTCTCTTCTCCTACAGGCTTAGATAACCATGCCTGGTAGCACCCTCTTCAAGATAAGACCAAGCAATGATAAACTACATTATGACACAGGCTAAAAAGTAATCAAGGCAGGTTCAGGTAAGAAGGATTAAACTGACTTCTCTAAATTTGGGAAAAAGAAATCAAACTAATTCAAATAACCATATGAATGATTTAATGTAAATACTCAACACATTAGCACAGGAATGTCCTGCCTCTAAGTCAAATAATTAACGGCCTCTCTAACTTTATTATGGTTGTTGTGGACCGGCCTTTAATTCAGGCCCACAGGGAATGAATGATGGAGTAGAGTACCAGGCTACAATAAGCGTGGCTCAGCCAGTGCCTTAATTTGGCACGTGTACAGTTTACAGAGAAGCCCTGAGGCGACAGATAAAGAATACTTCAGCTCAGCAGGTGGTAAAACAAAAGGAGTAGGAATTACAACACTTCTACATTAGAAGAAAGGGCTAATGTTTTCATCATATGCAAGCAGACCCTCTATGTCACCTACACTGATCAGCCATAACATTATGATAACTGACAGGTGAAGTGAATAACACTGATAATCTCGTTATCATGGCACCTGTCAGTGGGTGGGATATATCAGACCACAAGTGAACATTCTGTCCTCAAAGTGGATGTGTTAGAAGCAGGAAAAATTGGCAAATGGAAGAATCTGTGCAACTTTGACAAGGGTAAAATTGTGATGGGTATATGTCTGGGTCAGAGCTTCTCCAAAACAGCAGCCATTGTGGGGTGTTCCTGGTCTGCAGTGGTCAGTCCCCATCAAAAGGGTTCGAAGGAAGGAAAAGTATTGAACCGTCGACAAGGCATGGTCTTCTTCCTTGATGCACATGAGGAGTGAAGGCTGGCCTGTGTGGTTCGATCCAACAGACGAGCTACTTTAGCTCAAAATGCTGAAAATGTTAATTCTGGTAATGATAGAAAGGTGTCAGAACACACGATGCATTGCAGTCTGTTGCATATAGGGCTGTATAGCCACAGACCAGTTAGAGTGCCCATGCTGACCCCTGTTCGCTTCCAAAAGCACCTACAATGGGCATGTAAGCATCAGAACTGGACCACGGGATCAATGGAAGAAGGTGGCCTGGTCTGATGAATCACATTTCCTTTTACATCACGTGGATGGCCGGACGTGTGTGCGTCGCTTACCTAGAAAACACATGGCACCAGGATGCACTATGGGAAGGGCAATGTTCTGCTGGGAAACATTGGGTCCTGCCATTCATGTGGATGTTACTTTGACAAGTACCACCTACCTAAGCATTGTCCCGGACCATGTGCACCCTTTCATGGTGACGGTATTCCTGGATGGCATTGGCATCTTTCAGCAGGATAATGCACCCTGCCACAAATCAAAAATGGCTCAAAAGATCTCAATCCAATCGAGCACCTGTGGGATGTGCTGGACAAACAAGTCCGATCCATGGAGGTCCCACCTGGCAAATTACAGGACTTAAAGGATCTGGTATGTCTATGTCTTGGTGCCAGATACCACAGCACACCTTCAAAGGTCTAGTGGAGTCAATTCCTCAATGGGTCAGGGCTGTTTTGGGGGCAAAAGGGGGACTTACACAATGTTAGACAGGTGGTCATTATGTTATGGCTGATCGGTGCATATTCAAAAGTCTCACATCAATATATAAAATTCCACCCCTGATATGACTCATGACAATATAAAATGTGTAATGACTGGAAATATATATAAGAATATCAAAATGTGTGCTAAATTTTGCCAATAAATACAATATTCACTCCAGCCTTTACCATCTAGGAACTTCTATTTCCACTTGAGAACCTGTGTCTACTTTGAAAAGTAACGAAAACAGAAGAATAGTCTGCACCCTTTTGTTTTTCAATGTCCGGTTACTGACCCGGGGTGGGTTGTTGGAGAGGAAAATTGTGTCGGCATGACTGGCTCCACTGGGAAGGAAAGCCTGTCAAATAAGCAAATAAAATGTATGCCTCTGACAGTATTTCCCCCCCCCTAAACTTCTCAGCTTTTAACCCCACCCTAACCTCAACGATCAGGCACTGCCAAGTAACAAAATATGATTACAAGTGTTGGTAAAGCCTCAAATGTCTTGCTTGGGAGGAGCTCCAAATGGTGCCTACTAAATATGGCCCTGCCTCCAAGGGATAAAGCTTATGTTAAAGTGACCTCATAATCTGGATTCTGACACATGATAGCTAAAATAAGCTAGATAACTACTGTAGCTGCTGTCTAGCTGATATCTCATTCACTGATGACCAATAATTCCAGGTTATATCGCTCACCCATCAAAATAAACATAACCTTATATAACAGTGACATCTCCATTAACCAAGTTTAGTTACGTTTTACAATAAATTATAACATACAGTATAATGAAATGTCATTGTACCAATAAGTAAAATTTTAGATTTGGTCCGTTCAAATACTATTGCAAGGCACTGCATATACTGTACAAATGGTCACATTTGGCTCGAGGGGGCTAAGCACCCTTTCCTCGTATAGACCGACCACCGTAACCTGGAGTAGATCTAGGCAGCAAAGTGACTTAACTCCCATCAGGCCAGTGGACCCTGTTTCTTGCCAGGTTTGACTTCACCATCTCGTACATACCTGGCAGCAAAAACAACAAAGGATGCACTGTCCCCCAATCGGCAGTATGTACCCTTGGAGATCCGAGACAGGCTCATCTCCTGAGCCCATGCTTTCCTCTGGCCATGCCAGGATTAGGCATCACCAGACAGTACTGGTGGCCCACCCTGGACCAAGATGTGGAGGTATGTCCCTTCCTGCTCTGTGTGTGCACAGAGTAAGACTCCGCGGCATCTCCCAGTGGGTGTGTTGAACCCCTTAACCATACCACAACAATCATGGTCCCATCTCTCTATTGATTACCTGACAGACCTCCCTCCTTCTCAGGGTTTCACCATCGTCATGGTCATTATGGACCATTTCTCTAAATCCTGCCGTCTCCTCCCTGCCGTCTCCTCGGGATGCCTGGCAGACCGTGGAGGCCTTGTTCACCCACGTCTTCCGGGATTATGGCATCCCAGAGGATATTGTGTCTGATCGGGGATCCCAATTCACAACCAGAGTGTGGAGGGCCTTTGTGGAACGTTTGGGGTCACGGTCAGTCACAGCTCTGGGTTCCACCCTGAGTCTAACGGGCAGGTGGAATGGGTTAACCAGGAAATGGGCAGGTTCCTGCGGTTGTACTGCCAGGACCGGCCTGGGGAGTTGTTGGTCTTCCTGCCCTGGGCGGAATACGCCCAGAACTCTCTCCACCACTCCGCCACCAAGCTCACCCCCTTCCAGTGGGTGCTGGGGCTCCCTGACATCCGAGCCAGACCCGGGTACCTGCGGTGGACCAGTGGTTCTGGCGCGCGGAGGACACATGGAACGCTGCCCACATGCAACTTCAGCGTGCCGTGTATCGGAAGAAACTCCCGCCAACCATCGAAGCAGAGGTCTCGACGTTTGTGCCGGGGGATCGGGTCTGGCTCTTGACCCGCAACCTGCCCCTCCGCCGGCCCTGCCAGAAGCTGGGTCTGTGGTTTGTGGGGCCGTTTAAAGTCCTGGGGAGAGTCAACGAGGTGACATACAAACTGCAATTGCCTGTGTCATGCCATATTAATGCTTCATTTCATGTTAATCTCATAAGGCTGTTGGTAACTGGACCCCTCCATGAGGTTGGGGTGCAGGAGGCCCCTCTGCCCCCCCTCTGGACCTCGGGGGGGGGTCTCCAGTACCTTGTGGACTGGGAGGGGTACGGCCTGGAGGAGTGGTGCTGGGTGCATGCGCAGAACAACCTGGACCCTATTCTATTCAGCCTGTTTCACTGGCTTTGTCCGGAGTGTCCGGCGCCACGTTCCCTGGGCCGTCCCGGGGGGTACTGTGACGTCTCCACCCCCCCTGGAGCGACGCACTACGAGCCTTCGACAGCCCCGGACTTCTAGTTGCCACTGTCTCCATTCCACATTCCATCCCAGTTTTCTGTTTTGTTTTATCTCCACTTACGCACCAGGTTCCTATTAGTTAATCATGTGTGTATATAGCACCCTCAGTTTCCCCCATTCATTGTTCATGGTTGTTTGTCCTGTGAGCTTGTACCACAAGTGCTATTCTAGCTACTGCTATGCTGCTTGGCATCCTTGGTTACTTTTGTTGCTCATTAAAGCATATCAGACTGTCCATTGAGTTCAGCATCTGAGTTCATTACCAATGTACCGTCACACAGACAGAAATGCCTAAGCAATAGAAAAGTTAGGAGCACCAACCACTTTTTACCTGACTGGGTCTCTGAATGTCTCTGACCACAACCAGAATATAACAAGTTGCATCCACCGTAGCCATATTTGAGGCATGGAAAGCAGCCAGGCAGTTTGTTTTACACTATGTATTGTTTAGGGTTAATATAAAAAAAAAATTGTACAATGTGCCTAGCTGATAGGACAGAATCACTTTTATTTGATATGTACATTTCATCATCTGTTAATGATACCAGAGGAAGGAGTCTCAGACTGAATTATGTAGTTAATACAGTGGAAAACTCATTGGTTGATCATGACTGAAATACAGGTTGGTTGTAGTAGAATGAATATTTCCTATGCCTGGTATTCGTCAACAATACAAAGAATACAGTGAATGCTGTATTAGATGAATATCCAAGGATCTTTTTTTAAGTAAGTAGGGGGCAATTTGCACTCATACACCACAGGTTTCTGTAAAGTTGCCAGATACTAGAAATTAGGAGCAAAACCATTGCCTTCTATATTTGTGGCCAATCTAAAGAACAATGTTGAATTACTTCCTCTCATGCGAGACCAAGAGGAAATTTAACTTTTATAATTAATTACATCTAAACTGCAAGGCCTTCATTTAATAAAAAGTGAATTCAAGTCATACAGGGCAGTGTGTATCTAATCAAAATTTAAAATATCCACAATAGGTGGTATTGAATCCAACGAACACTGAAGAAAAACTGGCATTAAAAGCTTAACTTCACTAAACATATATTAGAAAATGAAATCCTGCACAAAGTTTTGAAGAACAATTAGTGAGCACATCATTTTCATCTTGACTACAGCTATAATGATAGAAATATTAAAGCTGGACATGAATGAAAACATTTAGTTCTCGGTCCAGAATAAACTAGAGTGATAGATGAGGCAGCTGTTGAACTATCACATTGCTAGTACGCTCCTAATCTCGTCATACACATTACGTTGTGTGAAAAAAACATAATCATGATATATGCATCAGATCTCTCAGTGACATTATTATTAGCCTAATCTATCTCTGTTAATATATCAGGTTTATTCTCCTATTATAAAATATTCATATTTTCCTGTAAGACACTTGACTTCTATGTAGAGTCGAGGAACGCTTTCTTTATGCATCAGCAGATGAAGATTATAAAGGTGACTGAGAATGAGCTAGTTCATAAAGAATGGCTGCTGAGACACACAGAGGTGTATGTGAGATGAAGAGACCAAGATAAAAAGATGGGGTTAGGGGAGGTGTTGGCTCATCGCGTGTGTAATCCAGCCGCTATTGTCCCCAGAGGAATTAGATGAGATTAGGGAAGAAAATCCCCTTTGGGAAAGTGTAAGGATTGCAGGACATAATCCATATCACATACACACACACATACAGTCACTCCACAAAGCAACTAGCACACATTTGAGCAGGCACACACGAGCACACCTCTGGGCTCATATGGCGTTAACACAGTATAGCGGGTGAATAATGGCAAAGGGATTGCATTCGCAGTTTGAGTAATCTCGTAGCTAGACATCTCCGACAGGTAGGTGTGCGACCGCCAGGGACCTTGATTAAGAAGGAACGCGAGGAAAGTGGGAAAGCGACAGAGCGGTAAAGGACTGGTAAATGCATTTAAAGACGGGAAAGTATTGAGGGCACGTGGGAGGTCAGGTCAATGGGCATGTGTGTGCGTGCATGGTGCCAAATCAGTCCCGTGAGGTGTCGGTGCCTGACCTTGTCTTCAATTAGAACGAAAGTGCTTTCTTTCAAAGGATTACTCACCATTTCCCTCCCCACGTTAGATTACACCCAATAGCTCAAAAGACACAGGTGCAATACTGCCTCATATCTGTCTTGAATTCACTGGTAATGGAGTCCTGGTTCCCAAGGGTATCCATTCATCCACTTAACCTGACACCATAAGGTAGGTGAGGAAATACACTGTTGTTGTGATTACAGTAGCTACAAGCTTAGAACATGCCTTTTTGTTGCAAACAGTGCTGCTGAGGATCTAAGGCTGTTGAACATCCGGATGGAGTTCAATCAAAGTTGCACTCTGGTAAAGCTGGCTTGGCCATAGTCAGCATATTGCAAATGAACTGTACCTGTAAAGTTTGAATTAGCTATTTAAAGATAGATCTGGTGCCATAGTCCCTTAATCCCCCCAATACACACAAGAGGCTGATTGGTCAAAATAATGTGCGTTTCGTAGTAAAGGTCTAGTTTTGCCCATTCCTAATTTTGTTCACTTCACTTAGCAAGTGTTTGCAATTAAGCTTGTTTGCTAAGGAAGGAAAAAAAGAACAAAATAGACTCAAAGTCCAAAAAAGTTGACCCACATTAGACAATCAAATACACTTGAACTTATATTGAATGTACTTAACAGGTAATTGAACTGACGCTGAAGTTGTTTGGTAAGTAAAAAATACATTTAGCTGTGTTGCATTCTTACAAACTCTTTTAAACTAAAAAAGCCTGTAATAACCTCATTATCAAAAGTGTAATTACTGTTAATGTAAATAGTGGACAACTGGAAATGGAGAGGGGATGCTAATTAGTAGATTTACACCGAACAGTGGGATAATCTGACAGATTCTGCTATCTAAGCGAGAAGCACTCAAACCAATTGTTGGCCAATCCTCAACACACCTCTGTACAGTTAACATATAACATACCAGTCATGTAGTCTTTTGGAGAGAGACTTACACCATGCTTCAAATAACAGCTCCAAAATATGTTAAAACGACATTGCCAGTAGAAAAAGGGAACACCTGTAGTGTTTGCACACACGACTCTAAAATGCCTATAAAAAATCTACACCCTCTTAACTTGGAAGTTATTTCCACATTGTTGTATGAGTGCTTCAGAGTTTCATGCATTTAATTTAGCATTTGTTCACACCATGATACACGCTTTTAATGGGACATTTATATTACTGTGAATTGAAACTATATATTAAAACTGCACACCTAAATATTGTGATATATGACTGTTCTGTAGAAAACTGTTCAAGCTCTGTCAAGTTTCTTGGGGAGCTTGAATTGATCGTGATCTTCAAGTCTTGCCAAATATTCTAATGGACTTTGTAAAGGCAATTCAAGCACATGTACCTTTTTCGCTCATTAGCAACTCTACTGTAGCTTTGGCAGTGTGCTTTGGGTCATTATTATGCTGAAAGGTAAATTCCCATCCCCATTGCAGCTTTCTTGTGAAGTTTTCCTCAAGAGCATTTCCCTACACTACTCCATCAAATTCCCCTTATATTGTGAATTGTTCCTAAGTCTCTGATGATATGAAACATCCCAATAACATCCTCCATCATGCTTTACGGTGTTCATGGTGTTTTTTGGGCTTTGTTGGCTGTAAACCAATGCTTTGCAATTTGGCCAAGTTCCATTTTCCTCAGACATCAAATCTTTTTGACACGAGCAGTGTTTTTTTGGCATACTTCAAGCAGGTATCAATTTGGGCTTGCCTCCCAAGAATACCAGTCAGGTAAATGGAATTCTTGGAATACTTATGCAAGCAGGTTATTGTAAGATTTTAATAAAAAAATTTCCCCCTCGAAGATTTCACCTGACCTGATTTATCTTCGTCTCATTCTTTAACATAAAAAAAACCTGCCATTTAAACAGGGGTGTGTAGATTTTTTATATACACTGTATATAAACATATACACATACATATATACATACACATACACATACATACAGTGGGGCAAAAAAGTACTTAGTCAGCCACCAACTGTGCAAGTTCTTCCACTTAAAAAGATGAGAGAGGCCTGTAATTTTCATCATAGGCACACTTCAACTATGAGAGACAAAATGAGGAAAAAAATCCAGAAAATCACCTTGTAGGATTTTTCGCGAGATCTTGGCCAACAACCTTCTTCCCTCAGTAAGAGCATTGAAGATGGGTCATGGCTGGGTCTTCCAGCATGACAACGACCCAAAACACACAACCAGGGCAACTAAGGAGTGGCTCCGTAAGAAGCATCTCAAAGTCCTGGAGTGGCCTAGCCAGTCTCCAGACCTGAACCCAAAAGAAAATCTTCGGAGGGAGCTGAAAGTCCGTATTGCCCAGCGACAGCCCTCAAACCTGAAGGATCTGGAGAAGGTCTGTATGGAGGAGTGGGCCAAAATCCCTGCTGCAATGTGTGCAAACCTGGTCAAATACTACATGAAACATATGATCTCTGTAATTGCAAACAAAGGTTTCTGTACCAAACATTAAGTTCTGCTTTTCTGATGTATCAAATACTTATGTCATGCAATAAAATGCTAATTAATTACTTAAAAATCATACAATGTGATTTTCTGGATTTTAGATTCCGTCTCTCACATTAGAAGTGTACCTATGATAAAAATGACAGACCTCTACATGCTTTGTAAGTAGGAAAACCTGCAAAATCAGCAGTGTATCAAATAATTGTTCTCCCCACTGTACACATATATACATATATACCCATACACACACATACACACATACACATACACATATATATACATACATATACATATATATACATATATAGACATATATATACATATACATACATATACATATATATATACATATACAATTTAAACAGGAGGCCTACACAACAGTAGAGATTGTGTAAGGGAGATCCAGGGTGGATGGGCACCTTATTTAAGATATGCCACAACAGGATGTTGACAGTAAAGATTTTTAAGAATTATATATTTCAGATATCCCAAACAGCAATGTTTGTAATTTTCTTCCAGATTTGCATATCTACCTGAGTTACCTGTCAATTAATGGTTGACCGTGGTGAACAGACTTTGCAGAAGACAACTGGAGCAGATCATGAAAATAAGAGTTGGTGGGAAGGTGGATTATAGAATATAATTGGGGCATAGACTTGAGGGGATGAGATTGGTTAATTGGGGGACAAGGGCAGTTGAAATGGTGATAAAATGGGTAGCACACGTTTCGCACAACCCGTTTGGTCCATTAATATTCACTACCTTGATGTTTCTTACCAGTAGTCAGACGAGAAACGTTTTGTTTGACTGTTCGTCCCTCTGGTGGTCAGTTTAAACCCTGCATATTCAGAGCAATTGTCCCACTAAATCCCAACATTGTCAAAACTGCTGATGCAGTAAGTCCCTTGTGGCCTCAATCAGCTTTCAAATCAAAAAAGTCATAACACAACTGTCAGCGAGGAAGTAAACAATGCCAGCATGAACGCAAAATATGTGTCTGTGTCATAAATAAGGTCCTCTGCTTCCCTCACAGCTCAGGAACACTTGACAACAGGGATGTCATTAACTCTAATTGCATCTCCACTCTCTCCAAAGACACCAGGACGTGTAATTCAACTGAAGAAAAACAACAAGAGTACAGCAAGTAAACCATATTGAATCACCTAAGGTATTAGGTTAAGAAAGAAGAATACATAGCACAACCACAGTAGAGAGAATGAGAGAGAGTGAGAATAATAATAGTATGAGAAACACAGTGCATGAAGGAGAGTAAGGCACAGGGCTAGAGAACAGAATATATTGGGAGACTGCCCAGGGACTTTTTTTTTTAAAGAGACACTCTGGTCACATGGTCCTCCCATTCCAATTGCCAAGCTCTTCGAAACATCCCACTTTGAAGAGCTTTCACTTTTTATAAAAAAGAATAGTGATTTTACCCTGTCTTAAAATGAATTCATCCTGACTAACACACCAACACAAATCACAATAAATATGTGGTTCAGGCGTGCAGCAGGTTGTTAGGGAGGGGGATGCTGGTTAACATTTGATAATTAAAAACCAGTACTGAACACTTAATATTTATATTCATTCTTTTTGGAGGGAGTGAATAGACTAGTTAGCTGGCTTGCTAGTAACATTTAACTGGCATTAATGGTCAGAAGGGTTGTCAGGAGGGCTATCATATGAAATCAAGTGAAATCATATATTTTTTTCATTAATTTTCAAGATTTTTTTTTTATTATACTGATTTAAAAAAAACAATTTCACCAGCACATTGCAACATTTCTATCAGTCAAAAGGAACATTTGTACCCTGTTTCGCCTCCAGTGATGTCACTAAGACACATGATCATCCCTCCTCAAATAATGAGCAGCAGACATGGGCAAGCCACAGTCATTTCTGGGTTCCTAACATTCCGTTCACTCAATTTCTCTTCATGTGACAATAGTGTAGAGAATCTTGGGGCAATTTAAAGTTCTATTTCAATTTTTTTTTAATATCACAGTGTTGTTCCTAAAGCTCAGATGGACACACAACAGTAAAACTGAGTATATTGTGTGTGTTATAAGGAGAGAGTAGCTTTGAAAGCAAATTGGTTTTGCTACAATTCAGCTATATTCCACAAGGTAGAAAGCAAATTAGGGATATCTCCTTATTGTTTGCATTGTGAGTAAGGTTTTTATAACAGGACCTATTGTGTTAATATCATTAGAATATTATGTGTCATTACACACGACATACAGCATGTTCAAATACAGCAACAACAAAATCGCACAAAGAAAAAATGTCAACCCAAATCAGAGAGCACGGGTGCCCCATTTAGGGGGGCACACCCCAAGATTGGGAACCCTTGTAAATAAATTAATATTCGCTCGGCAATGTCAGACTTTTTTCCCGAAAGTTGGCTTTTTAGAATGGCTTTTTAAAAGACAATCGGAAGTACAACAACCCTACATTTAAAAACAGGGAACACTTGAGCTACTAGTCAAATCTAGGACTGTGTGAACTGTGTCTCTGACTTTTCCCAGAACGTGTGTTCTTAAAGTAAGTGGATATGGGGAAGGGTTGAGCATTGGACAACACATTCTTCCTGATTTCCGACAGATTTGTTGCCATGGCAACTAAACCCCAGGACGAGGAAGTAAAACAGCACCTTGTGAACTTCTCAATGAGAGTGAGTCGCTGTGGACTGTGACATGGCGAACCATGCATGCTAATGATATAATGGAAGACTTTGTTAGGGGTGAAACAAATTTACATACGTTTCCATTTGGTCGATTTACTTGGTGTGCTCATTCATTCAACCATGGATCTCTACCAAACTCTCCAAATCAGCCAATCACGAGGAAGCTTTGCAAGATGAATCGTAAATACATGACCGGTGCATGAACATTGAGTTGTTTGGAACTCTGCTGATAAAGCATGGCCCTTGCAATGTGGTTTTACATCACAATGGAGCCAACCATGTGCAAAATGTAGATACATGGTTATAACTTTCATACAGAAAACAATATTTTGTACAGGTTCGTTCTGTGCAAAGACATCAATAAATATCAATATATGTACACTATCGTTCAAGTTTGGGGTCACTTAGAAATGTCCTTGTTTTCAAAAGAAAAGCAGACGTTTTTGTCCATTAAAATAACAACAAATTGATCAGAAATATACTGTAGACATTCCTAATGTTGTAAATGAGTATTGTAGCTGAAAACGGCTGATTCATTAATGAAATGTCTACATAGGCATTAGGAGTGGGTATTGGCATGTACCTTAAGATACGATATATATCACGTTACACGTCACAATTCAATACATCAAAATTCATCACGATATCACAAGTGAATCATGATTCTTACTGAAGTGCTAAAGAAAAACTCAAATAATATTAGGCTTTATACTTGAAAGGACAATTTTTTGCTAATCCCCATGGGCAACCACTAATAAAACAAGAAACCAGACAAGCCTAGTTCAGCCAGCCCGCAAAAGAAAGTGTTGCCATCTCAAAATTCAAACGCAGGTTGCCCACATGAGACTGTGTCGTTAACCACTACACCACAGAGCTGTACATTTGCCACCTGTCAGTCTAGCCTCTTGTCTATACTGACACCCAGCATCTGTATATCCTGAACAAATCCTATTTTGTCACTGACTGTTTTAATGGTTTATTGGCCATTTGTGAATGACATTGATACAATATAACTGACTAACTTTTCTTACTAAGCTTACCTCCCACACAAATAGCGTCTATGTATGCCATTTGCCATTGGCCGTTTTCACAATAAATTTGCCAGTAATAAGCTTTACCGGTATCTACTAACTTATTGGAGCAGTCATAAGAATTGAGCAATTGCTCAATTCTGCCCAAGCAATTTCATTTCATGACATAAGAACGTATTTTTTTCTTCCATGGCAAAACAATGTACTTTTTTCTATTATCATTAGTGAATGACATATATACAGTAACTATCAATAAAGGCAACGATAACTAACTTTTTCATCAAGTGAAAAGACAAGAGAATTGTGGAATCTACCAGAAATAATTAATAAATGTCATTGCTCTCAAAAGATTCAAACTTAGGTCCCC
This sequence comes from Esox niger, assembly GCA_016801105.1. Classification (NCBI taxonomy): domain Eukaryota; kingdom Metazoa; phylum Chordata; class Actinopteri; order Esociformes; family Esocidae; genus Esox; species Esox niger. Next base: position 2,591 of record JACXGJ010005869.1, on the reverse strand, counting down.
CACATAAGAGGCACTGTCTTTAACCACTACGCCCGGCATTACACGTTCCAGCAGTCGCTAGGCTCCAATGAGGATTGTGTTAAACTGACTAACATTTCTTAAGTTTACCACCACCATAGAGTCTATGAACTGTACTGCTTTTGACACTGGCTGTTTTAACAGCTTATTTGCCAGTAATAGGCTTACTAGTATCTAACTTCCTAGGAATATTCATAAGAATTGAGCAATTGCTAGCGAGACTGAAGATGAACTTTTCTATGCCAGAAACAGTCGTAAGATCACTGTATACAGTTTCAGTTAAGGCTTACTATAATGTAGATATGAATGGTTTTAGACAGCAAAGTTTTCATCTATATGGAATAATTCATAACACGGACATGGCTTCATCTGCGAGGAGATACGAACTCTGGACCTATAGTTCACAAGTTCGTTTCTCTAACCACTACGCTACTTAACAAGGGTGGGTTACTAAGATCGCTTATCTACTAAATTATTTGAATTTGAAATTCAAATATCTTGCCAGAGACAGAACACAGAAAACATGACAACCCTTATAGCTATGTTTAAAGATAGCTAGCTACTCAACGAGGTAGGCTACTTGTTAGCCAGTTCTAGTCAATTACGGTACGTTTTAACTAGTTATACATGCGTAATGCACCTGTCACTAAATGCAAGCAGGCAAATACATTTTTTTTTTTTATTCATATACACTATGTTTTCATTATTAATAAATGTAAACTAAATAATAATTTGTATTTGGCTGTGTTCACCAGTTTTGGGAAGTTGCTATGAATGAGCTAAATTACCTAAACAGAGTTCATAACTAGCAATGACCTTAATTGACAATTTACACTCTTCCTTTTTAGTTTATTGATCGCTGGTTAGTTTTGAACTCAATTTTTCCTGGTTACTTAGATCTTAATTAGATACTTCCCTAAAGTGGTGAACACAGCCAAACCCAGTTGAGTACTTTTTCTTTGTATTTTGTACACCTCTACTTCTATGTGATTGTTGCGATCTTTCATTTCAGTTGCCAAGATGTGTTGTTGTCCTGGGGGATGCTGTTGCCTAAATGCTAATATGGGCCTCATCTGAGACCGGGTACAAGTCCTTACCCCCAGAATATACAATGTAGTTTGATGAGACATAGAGACAAGAAACATCAGTTGTTTAGCAAGAGTAAACTGGACAGGGTTTTGCAAGTGTTCACCTGGCCATATAACATGATAGGATGAAACCAAAGCCGACAGAATCTGGGCAAAGCTGAATACACAGTACATAAAGAAACAGTTTAGTTTTGTCAGTGCTGGAATGTAATGTTATGAATATTTGATCAGGTGATGAAATGTTTTATTGTCTAACTGGCATATCACTTAAATTTGTATTTTTAGGTTGTCATTAACTTTTGGACTACATTAATTGAATTTCAGTAATGTATTTTGTTACCCTTGACAGTAACCATTGGTGTGCGGTTCTACTTGTTATTTTTATGATAAGGGTTAAATTAGACCTCAGATAATCAATTCCAAGACATGTAACACTTATATTCCTCCCAACAATTTAAAGTCCATAAACACGTCAAGTCTTTTGAATTAAAATATCCTTGTTCCAGGCACCCCCTGGAAACATTTATATTTCTGTAAACAGATATTTCTGTAAACTTGCCACCTTTCTGCAACAGGCTATAAAAAATTCATCACTTCCAGTTACCAATTTCAACTTTCTAGAACAATGCTGTTAAAATGAACAGTGCAAGCCAAAGGAAGGAGAAACCATTACAATGGTTTTGTGACGACCACGCCATCTACTGCCCATCCTCCCCCTGCAGGAGGTGGGCTTCGGCGTTCGACATCACCAACCTTCTGACACCATCGCCCCATCTCATCAACTCATTGCACCTGTTGTCAAGTTTAGCGCACCTGATCATCATTTAGTCATTCCCCTCAGTATATATGTTCCCTCTGCTCCCTTTGTCTTTGTGTGTTATTGTCTCAACAATACAGAGCATATGTCAGCTCATCTTTATTAAATGAATATTAACGTTATAGCTCCGCAGTCCGCTTCCTCCTTCCTCGATCACCAGAACGCTGACAGGTTTGTATGAAAACTGGTCAGATCTACACAGCAGAACCCACAAAGGACCTTCAGAACAGTTTTTCTGAAATTGAAGTTGTTGCTCACAATTCAACCACACAATGTACCTTATTTATACAAATGTTCACATTTGTGTAAAAGGTTTGATCTATGGAAAATGCATAAATGGTAATCCTGTATAAACTTGTGTAAGAGGCCTGTTTCAATTTGTAAAATGTAGACTCTAGATCAACTGTACTGTAACTGCAATAAGCAGCATTCTTAACCCTCAACCTCCTAATAATGGCCTTCTACTGTATCACATATAACCAAGTTATTGCTACTCAAAAACTGACCATGGCAGGCATTGTATGACTGTGCATGTGTATGAATGCATGTGTCTGTATTATAACTGACCATGGCAGGCATTGTATGACTGTGCATGTGTATGAATGCATGTGTCTGTATTATAACTGACCATGGCAGGCATTGTATGACTGTGCATGTGTATGAATGCA
>JACXGJ010005868.1:0-37017 GCA_016801105.1 Esox niger | reverse complement strand
TGCTGTGCTTCAGAACAGAACAGAATGATACCTTCTAGAATGTCTGGTTGCCACTGTAACAAAGAACCCAATTAGGTGAATGGAACACAGCACAATCACTAAGAAACCGACACAGGGGGGGGGGGGGGGGTCAATGTCATGCGAGCTACCATGCTGATGTCTTCATGGCCATTATACAATCTTCCATTTTGGTGGGTGGGTAATTTACTGAAGGCATTGATTGGTATTTTGTAGTAATATATGAAATACATGAATTGCCTGTACAAATGTAGGCCTTCGGTCAATATATGGTGGAACGTGCATTGCTATTCACACATTGCTAAGTTCATTATGGCATGGTCCAGGCCTATGCTTATGCCTGACTTGAGTTTGGTAACAAGATTCTCATAACATTTACATTTGTCATGTGTACATTGGAAATATTTCTTATACCAGGTCTTACAATATTTTGTAATTATGACGTCCTCCATAATTAAGTATCCACTGGGGTAAACATTTTTCAAACACTTTGCAGGTTTGAGGTAGTCAGCGACGATTATACATAGAAACGCAGTTTTAGGTCAACATTGAGCATACGACAGAGGGCCTAGATGATCTGGAGTTGTAGGTTGGACTTCAAATTGAACCAATGCTTAGCTTTGTAATCTTAATGATCTGTGATCAATGTTAAAGCTTTATCATTTTTCTATACTCTGCTCTACGACAACAAGTCAGTTAATTACATTTTGCAATACTAGTCATAGTTTGTTGCTGCTATGACTAAAGTCTGTGGTCACAAGCTTGCTTGACCCTTCAGAGAGAATCATGTATTGCATAGTCTACAATTAGGAAACATACTGTGAGTTGTATTTTGACCAAGCCGTGCATTATTGATTGACTGTTATTAATTGACTGTTGTCTTTCCTGACTTGCCTACCGTTTTATTTTCCACTGTGGTCAGTCTTTGCCCGAATTTCCCTGCTCACTGTCCTGCTCACGTCAAAATGCCATAAAACATATTCCATAACTGCCTCGGGCACAACAAGTTGAATGCAGTGGTGAGTGTTTCTTCCTTGGAAAATGGGTGCTGGCATGACAAACTGCTGGCTTCTTTGAGCACAAGTGTGTCTGTAATTTAGCATGTGACATGGCTATTAGGACTGTGACATGGGTAAAGGAAAGCCTATAAGATTGATTGATGTGAAACAGCTCGTCATGCCCCTGCCATGTAGCATTAGGGGTCAGTAGATCAATAGCAGATGTAGCCTAATGTCAAGTTCCCCTTCATTTTAGGCAGTTGTGTGCACTGCTCTATCAGGGCAAACCCACCACTCCACAAGCTGTTATCTTGCCTGCCACAAGCTTCTGGTTCCCCCTGCAATGCAGTGTTTGCAGAATAGAGGGAGACACTTTAATCCTGCCTGACCTTTAGCTGTCTCACACAAAACCTCCATGATTCTCTACCCTTTTATTTCTGTTGTGCTTTAGCACAACATTTCATTTTTAGTTTTCATTTTTAGTTGTATCTATTCAAGCTGTTTTTTGATGTCATTAAAAGAAGCTCCAGGAATCTCAATGTGATTTCTAAATTAGAATATCAGTGCTGTTGTTTGTCGTGACTCTGCTTGTTTGAGTTAGACACGATGGATATTTCGGTTGGAGGGGGTTGAAGTCACATTTGCACATTCACATGAAAAATGAGTCTCAGCAAGTCTTGTGACTTTCCCTGGGGGGGAGAGTGGATTTAATTGGATCTCATTCTGACCCTCAAGCCAAACAGTCAGCTATAGTCTCCAGCAGACTCACAGTAAAATTTGTCCAGTTTGACTGGAAACAGAAGCCGATTGGCAAGTCTGGGCCTGATGATTTCCCTGCTTTTCGATGCCTGTGGTAACAACCAAAATGTCATAGAGTAGTAGCAAGGTGGTGTAGCGGTAGGCTACACAGTGTTGTTGTGCAAGAGGCTAGTAGCGGAAAACTGGTGTTTTCATTGTGAAGTCCAAGTAGGCCATACTAAGGATTTTTGTAGAGATGCTGTAAGCTTAGGCTTGATTAGATGTTTTTTATCGCAGATGCAGTATATTTTGTTATTACGGCCCTGAGGCTGCCAGGCTGCACAAGCCCCCAAGACCTTAACCTTCATTGAAGACCTTTGGGGCCAGGATCCAGTTGTCTGCCTTTGTGCTGCAGAAAATCCAGTTTTCCCACTGACACGTGACCACCGCTGACTGAAAGGAGCCTTTGTAGAGTGGCTCAGGGCCTTCTTAAAAACACAGAATCATGACTTGAGACGGGCAAAAATCATATCAAACATGAACCACTGAATCTTGCGCCAAATCTTTTAATCAAGTGTGCAGTTAAGTGGCTCTTGATGTATAACTTCCATAATGGGAGTCATGGCTGTGTTCTTGCTGTTTTCCAGTACCAGGTTTTCTTTTTGCTGCTGGGACCTGTAGACAAATACAATTATCTGATAATCCTAAGGTCGCTGTGTCTCAGCAACATTGTTTCAACCCTGGCAAGCATTTTTGGGCTCTGAGTGCTTTCAGAATTTATCAGTTATCATTTGTTTTTACCAGTATGAATAAATGTCCTTCCTGCCTGTGAAATCCCATAGACCTGTCTCGGAATTACAGTGCGTGAAAAAAGTATTTGATCCCCTGCTGATTTTGTGCGTTTGCCCACTGACAATGAAATGATCACACTATAATTTTAATGGTGGGTTTATTTGAACAGTGAGAGACAGAATAACAAACAGGAAAAACGCAAGTCAAACATTTTATAATTCGATTTACATTTAAATGAGTGAAATAAGTATTTGACCCCTCTACAATACATTACTTTGTACTTAGTTGCACAACCCTTGTGGGCTATTATGATGTTTCTTGTAGTTGGCCACCAGGTTTGAACGCATCTCAGTTAGGATTCTGTCCCACTCATCTTTACAGATCTCCAAGTCATTACGGTTTCAAGGCTGACGTTTGGCGACTTGAACCTTCTGTTCCCTCCACAGATGTTCTATGAGGTTAAGGTCTGGAGACTGGCTAAGCCACTCCAGGACCTTAATGTTCTTCTTCTTGAGCCACTCCTTTGTTGCCTTGGCCATGTGTTTTGGGTCATTGTCATGCTGGAATACCCATCCATGACCCATTTTCAATGCCCTGGGTGATTGATGGCTTCTGTGTTGTCACCCAAGATTCAACGGTACATGGCCCTGTCCGTCGGCCCTTTGATGCAGTGAAGTTGTCCCTTTTAGCAGAAAAACACTGAGCATAATGTTTCCAGCTCCATGTTTGACAGTGGGGATGGTGTTCTTGGGGTCATAGGCAGCATTCCTCCTCCAATCACAGCAAGTTGAGTTGATGCCAAAGAGCTTGGTTTTGGTCTCATCTGACCACAACGCTTTCACACCGGTCTTCCTCTGAATCATTCAGATTTTCATTGGCAAACTTCAGACAGGCCTGTACATGTGCTTTCTTGAGCAGGGGGACCTTGCGTGTGTTGCAGGATTTCAGTCCTTCAATTGTGTTGCCAATAGTTTTCTTGGTGACTGGTCCCAGCTGCCATGATCATTGACAAGATCCTCCCGTGTAGTTCTGGGCTGATGCCTCACTGTTCTCGCACCAACTGTTGTCACCTTCTCACCAAGCTGCTTGGCGATGGTCTTCTACCCCATTCTGCCTTGTGTAGTTCTACAATCTGGTCCCTGACATCCTTGGACAGCTCTTTGGTCTTGACAATGGTGGAGAGTTTTGAAACTGTTTGATTGATGTTTTCCGTGAACAGGTGTCTTTTTATACAGATAACAAATTGAGATTAGGAGCAATCCCTTTAAGAGTGTGCTCCTAATCTCAGCTCGTTACCTGTATGAAAGACACACCTGGGAGCCAGAAATTGTTCTGACTGAGGGGATCAAATACTTATTTACCTCCTTTAAATTCCAAATACATGTATAACATTTTTGACATGCGTTTTTCTGGATTTCTTCGTTATTCTGTCTCTCACTGTTCTAATGAAACTACAATAAAAAGTATAGGCTGATCACTTTTTAGATTGTAGGCAAACGTACAAAATCAACTTTTTCCCTAGCTGTAGACTAGATAGAGCTCAGTATATAATGATTTAAGGCCTCCGTTGTTGTTTAGCTTGCGTATTCAACATGTACCCTGGGCCCAAAACAGCCTGCAGTTTATCACATTTCTCTGGGGAAGATATGTATAGAATGCTTAGTATAGTATTAAAAATATTGTATTTTTGAGGCACCTTATTGTGGCAGAGCTTGATATAGTCCCATTATGTGAATGTAGTGCCCAACACACTGAAAAAGCGCTTGTCACGGTTGAGTGCATAGCCTCATACAGGTATGGCAAACTAACATTGAAGTGATTTCCTATTTGTTAATGCAGAATTGTGTTTATCAAGGGTAACTGAGACATCCTTACATTTTCTTTGGTCTTCATTGTAAATTTTTTGTGCCAATATTTGTTTTAATTGCCTTTATTAGAGTGCAGAGAGAGAGGTGTTGAAAGTTAACCCAAGAATATCTTAACACACTGACTTAACATTTGATGCTTTACCATTGGTGAGATTATTATTGGAAACATGTAAAGGTAGATTTTCATTGATGCTGTGAAACTGAAACACAACTGGTGTGACACTACCACCTGGGATCAACTAAAATCTCTACATTTGAGGTTAAGCTAGAGATCTCATCCAATGCTTGTCAAAAAGGAAACAACAACAACAGAGGAAATAGTATTATTTTACGGGTCTAGATCTGGTTTAGACTCCTTTGCCCCTAAAGCAAACTGAATTCTTCAGGGTGTGGATTTTACTAGATGACATACGTTCCACAGTGGTGTTCGCCCATGTCGGTGCAATTATTATTATTAGGGCTATGCATTGCACATTATTTGAATGCTAACCTGTATTGTTTGAATAGCATTTGTTTATGTAAAATACAAATTTTTGTGTAACACATTTTTTTAAATGTTTATGTAATACAGCAGTGCTGAGGTAACCTTTCACGCAGTGGGTGTCTTTGTAATAACATTGGTTCAATGGGTTTTTGTGAGAGAAAATAGCGAGACACAAAATTAGCCGCACTAAACTGCTTCAAAACTAGAAGCCATTATTTATCTACTCAAAAGAGTGCCCTTCATGGATGGAGAAGCTAGTTAGCTAAGCGAGACAGCTTTATGCTACAGTAAACATGTATCTGCAGTGATTGAGCATTTTTTTCAGCACAATAATTTCTCAAACAAAATATTTCGTTGTAAAGCAGGTTCCAAAAGTATTGGCATCAGAAAAAAATATTTAAAATAGTGGTGTCTCTTAGTAAAGTCGAAGGAGTTTAGATGGTCTCAGTCTACAAGTATTGTTGCCGTTCACCTGTTCCTGTTTACCTGGGGCCATATTCAGAAAAAAAATCATCTTGCCCCTAGGAGGACTCCTAAACAGCACTAAAAGTTCTTAGTTTAGAGTTTCCTCTTAAACCCTATTCACAAAGCTGCTAAAACCAACTTTATTAAGGACTAGGGAAAAATCTTAAGCCAAGAGGGCCGGGTGGACCCTCTTACTATGGATGATATCGTGTTCCACGAACAAGCCTACTTACAATGCCCACAGTGATTGGCTGATAGGGGAGGTGTCTCCGTCAGTGAGTTCTTCATAGCAATACTGTATAGCCATGTGTCATGTTGCCATATTGACATTAAGGTATTAAGTTGAATATGTAGGTTAAGTGTCATTGATTAAACAAAAGAATGACGTACTGACTAGTCAAGATGTGTTCAGCTAATTGTCAGCCTGTTCTATATCTGGCAGCTCATAAAGAAATGGGAGTATATATTTTGATGGTGCACTAATTTTCACACTTATGTTCCAACTATAGCACCAACTACACCGGTGGTGCAGCTCTGGCCTTTAAGTGGGCTTTGTTTCTGTGTAGTTTGTGAATGAGGAAACCAAAAAATGTTTGGGACAATATGGGGTCTGGGGAGAGCATTTCTTGTTTGATGTTGTATTCAAAGGATTGAGATATACATTGTTCATCTGCACTGCATTTTCCCTGTGGCAAAGTGACGTGGCGTTGTCACAATCTTGATCTCCGGTGTTATTGGGTTGTTTCTGTTTGTTGGTGAAGTGACTGCATTAATGACTAGCTCTACCGTAGTCATAAAACCCTTGCAATTTAGCAGATACCTTTTTAAAAGCTCTGTGTCATTATGTGTTTTGAAAATGTTGACCGGATTATGAGGCGTATTGCCGGCGGGAGCCTTTGGTATTGAATGTGATTTGATCTTAGTGACTCAGGAGACCTTGATTACTCCTAACTTTTCCCAGAGCTGGTTTTAATGCTGGAACTCTTTTTGAAATAGACTTAGGCCCAAAACTTAGGAGTCCTAAAGTTAGGGCTGTCTCATATTTTTTATTTTTCTTAAAGAGTTTCTACTTAATCAGCAAGCTAAAAGCTACTTTTAGCCTTAACATATTTTGTGAATACAGCCCCAGGGTTGTAAATGAGGTTGCATGCATGTGAAATCCCTTTGACATCCATCACCATGGGTAATGCTGTGGCGTAGTCATTAAAGACAATGCCTCTCACATAGAAGACCTAAGTTCAAATCTATTGAAAGCAACGACATTTAAAATAAAATTACGGTTATACGGTATTGTGAATATTTCTGGTACATTCCATGATTATTTTCATTTGATGAAAAGGTTATTGTAACATCTCTGGTTTCTAGCTCAAAACGGCTGATTGGATATTCTTCCATTACATAAATTCTTGTGCATTTATAAAGCCATTACAATAAAATAATTTTAATAATTAACTACTACTGTAATAACATGTAAATCTCTAAATGTATTTGGTTGCCAGTTTCATTGATAATACCTTGTAGAGGATGTTTAGTGGCATTTAAAATTACCATTTGCACTGCATTTGCCTTCCTTGCACATCTATACATTGCACATTTATATGTCACGTCTGTTACATGCGTTATACAAGTAAATTTTCTCTTCTATTTGCACTTCTTGTTAGATGCTAACTGCAATTTGTTGTACTGTACTTGTACTTGTTCATTGACAAAGTTGAATCTAACACAATATGCACTCCCCCAGTTAAATAAAACAAGTAGTCAGGAACCCTTCAGTGACTGGCAAGAGATTTTTCAAGTCACTTATCTGAGGATCAAGGGTGAAAATACATGTATTTTCATACAGGTACTGACCTGTGGGTGTATGCACTTTCTTTGTGCCTTAATAGCTAAGGGTAGGCCTATTTGCTGTGTTAAATCTTTATAATAGCTTGATAATTCATCTTAACAGCTTATTTTCTGTGGTAATGGAATTTATAGGTATTTTGCATATAGCAGTATTTGGAGACGTGATTGGAATCTTTTTTTGTAAGCTACTAAATGTAGTGGCTATACTAGCCTACTGACGTAAAGGAGTTGGGAAACTAGTTTTTCCCTCGCCATGAATAGCCTAAAACACTGACTTTGTGTGTGTGAGGTGGTGATGATGATGATGATGATATAGAAGTACCGCAACTCTTGTGGGACGTTTATTTTAATTTGCCTACTATCAGACACTCCACAACCATCTATACCGTACACTTGTACACAGGCCAGGTAGGCTTAATTTGTGCTCAAGCTCCTATTCAATAAATAAATGACAACGCACCCATTAGAGGTTGAGCGAGATGTTTATAATACACATTCTCTTGGCTCCACATTTTAAAATAGGAGTGTCTTTAGTAAAATACTAAATTATAGATTGTTAGAAATCTGAGACTGGCTCAGCTATAAATACAAGAAACCAGGCAAGCCTAGTTCAGCGGGCCCGCAATAGAATGTGTTGATGGTGGCTTCCCTCTCAAGATTCAGATCTCCCACGTGAAAAGCAGTGTCGTTAATCACTACGACACCGAACTGCTCACTGACAGGGTATTACTATAGCCTCTTGACTTATAATGTTCCCTCATTAACAACATGCCATTTTTTAATATTTTGTTAGACACCATTACTTGATGTTAAACTGAGTAACAATTCTCATTACGTTCACCACCACCACAAATAGCATCTATGAAATTAATGGCTTTTGCCACTGGCCGTTTTAACAGCTTATTAGCCATTCGTGAAAGACATTGATACAGTAACTACTGTATCAATGTAAGTGACGATAACTGGCTTTTTCGTCAAGTGAAAAGACGAGAGAATCATGTAGCCAACAAATCCTGAGACTTTTTTGAAAATACCCCAGAAATAGTCGCAATATAACAGTAAACAGTTTCATTTTAGGCTTCCCATGACTTAGCTACTCAAGGTTGTAGCCAGCAATGGTTTTTGAATATCCTGAATAAATCCTTTGCCACTGGCTAATTAGCCATTCGTGAATGACATTGGTACAGTATCAACATAGGTGACGGTTACTGGCCATTCAAGGCTTCATTAGCGTTATTTTAGCAGCAAAATATTTTGCTGGCAGCACTCAGATTTTCTTTATCAGAATAAAAGCCATAATTGAAATGTATAAAGCAATATAGTTAACAATCTAGTGTGTGACAAAGAACAGACAAGAATAACATTGGAAGAGACATTAAACATGAAATGTACAGACAAGATTGTTAACTATATTAACTTATATAGTTTAATTATGGCTTATTTTGAAAAGAAATATGCGTTAGCACTGCTAACAATGTCCTGCTGCTAGAAGAACAGCAGTGAAGCCTCGAATGGCCATCACTAACGATAACTGACATTTTTGTCAACGAGAGACGAGAGAGTCGTGAAGCTGGTGTTTGTCTATCCTATTATACATCAGAATTGTTGTATTTTAGGCTTTTTATTATATAACTAAGTAGGGTTGTAGCCAGCGGAGATTTTGTCTCTCCTGAACCTCAGGCATGACTGTTACGGGAGGCGACCGCGGGACCTGTTGTTCCATAGCCATTTTCCATGGGTCTTTTTGTAATTTAAGATTGCGAGAAAGCAATGGAGCCTGGAGAAAGTTGTATCTTTTTTTTTTTTTTTCTATTTGTGAAACCTATACAATTCAATTAGTGAGAGATGTGCTCCACCTGTTAATTAAAACAAGTAGTCAGGAACACTTTGGTAACTGGCAAGAGCTTATTCAAGTAACTCCTGCGAATCAGATGTGAAAATAGAATTTCATTTCTTAACGGTACTGACCTGTGGCTGCCTGAACTTCTGTGTGTATTTTGTGCCTGTATTAGCTAACGATAAGCCTATTTGATGTGACGAATCGTCATAATAACTTTATAATTCATTATCATATTTCCTGGTTGTGCGCATCATGTATTGTGCAGATCTTGTAGATAGTCCATGTTATTTTTGCCCATGCAAATTATGTTCTATTTATCTTCTCCTTTTACATTCAGTAGAAAAGGGTTAGCAATTATCCTACAATATAAACAAAATATAATTAGAAAATCGAAAGCGATATGTTTATGTATATCCTATTAATATTTTCTACAATTTGCAGTTTAACAAGATTTCTCTGCATGTATCGTAGATGTAAGTCTTCTAGGATATCATTGGTTTGTTTGAGCTCAACATTGTTTCAACTGCTTATTTTGCATGGTAATGAAATAGACAGGTATTTGCGTATAGCAGGAATTGGAGACAGAATCTTTCAGATTATTTTCTTGTAGGACTAGTGGTTAGACAAGTATTGTAAAGGAATTGGAAAACTAAATAATTCATTTTTTATTGTAATTGACAATATTCTTCTATTTAAGCTAGCAGAGCCATTTGGCTTCATTGACCATATATTGCAGAGGATGTTTAGTGGCGTAGTACAACGTGAGATGAGATCTGCTCCATTGTGAAATTAAACAAGCAGTCAGGGAAACTTCACCAACTGGCAGAACTTTTTGAAGTCACTAATGAGGATTATCCCGATTTACGAAAATCCCAGTTATGGAATTTCTACAGTTTCATAATCGGGAGTATTTTCCATAGGGATTGGTACTAAAATTGTCTATAGTCCCATCCTTACTGCAATGTATTAAGACCAAAGGTACTGCTCAGGTTTGGTTCTTTGCTACTATTGGTATAAACGCTGCCTTATGCACAGTCGTGGTCAAAAGGTTTTAGAATGACACATTAATTTTCACAAAGTCAGGTACCTCAGTTTTTATAATGGCTGATATAATGCAAAAGGTACAGGGATTTTACTGCTGAGGACTCCTTTTCTGATTGTTTAGGGCATCCGGAAAATAGCTTGTTTGGAGAAGACAAGGTGAGCGCTACCAGCAGTCCTGTATTCATGCCAAGAGTAAAGCATACTGAGGCCATTCATGTGTTGGGTTGCTTCTCAGCCAAGGGAGTAGGCTCACTCACAGTTTTGCCTGAGAACACAGCAATGAATAACAAATGGTACGAACACATCCCCGAGAGCAACTTCTCCCAACCATCCAAGAATAGTTTGGTGACGGACAATGCCTTTTCCAGCATGATTGAGCACCTTGCCATAACTTCAAAAATGATAACTACGTGGCTTCGGGGACAAAACATCATCATTTGGGTCCATGGCCAGTAAACTCCCTTAATTCTATTGAGAACTTGCGGTCAATCCTCAAGAGGCAGGTGGACAAACAAAAACCCACATGTTCTGACAAACTCCCAGCATTGATAGTGCAAGAGTGGGCTGCCATCTGTCAAAATGTGGCCCAGAATTTAATTGACCACATCCCAGGGTAGATTGTAGTGGTCTTGAAAAAGATGGGTCAACACTGCAAATATTGACTCTGCATAAACATAATTTAATTGTCAATAAAAGCTTTTGTGAAATGCTTGTAAATATACTTCAGTATACCATAGTGACATCGGACAAAAATATCTAAAAACACTGAAGCAGCAGATTTAGAAAAGTTAAATGTGTGTAATTCTCAAAACTTTTGACCGCAGCTGCCCAGTACGCTGCTCTTGCGTCAGTCGGTGTGGTATTAATCTGTTAATTCAATAGATGTTTTTGTTCACTGCAGGGTTTACGTTAGTGCAACCCTGCAGATGTACGATATCTCCATTGAAAACGAAACGAGGCGTGGCTAGCTGTTGGTATGGTATGGTATGGTATGTGGGGGAAAGCTCCCAAAAACGAGTAGAGGTGAGTAGAGTTGAGCCGGTACCATGCAGTGGAAAAGCGTCATTGGAACCTCATTGAGCAGGTACTAAAAAGTACACTTGACAGACATTGCAGCCTTCTAGATGAATAACTAACATTTTTAATGAAAATACTATTAGATAATATCTACGTGTGTCTGCAGTTAGGGAGTGGACTAAGGAAATCCTAGCAACTGTTCACTGTTAAATCCATCACGAAGATGGATTTTTCAAATAGGCATTTGAACTTTAAGACAACTGCAAACTTAATCATGGATCAAAGAGTTCTCAAATCGCCAACAGTCAGTGTGAAGTGTTAGCAATATATGTGCCCATGGTGTGACTTTGCTACACTGCCTATTTGCAACCAGCCTCTTAGCTTGCACTACTTCTATTGTTCTGCTTTGACATCCCTCATCAACAAACAGTTTTCCTCCCACAATGTATTTTTATGTAGCACTGTTCTTGTGAAACCCTGGACACTTGTGCGTGTAATGCACAGATACAGCTGGTACTGACAGTCAAATTATGCACACAGTTGCTTAATTCTCTTTGGCCATTCTAACATTCAAGCCTTGATGATGCCCATCTGTCTGCTTTAGCATGCCATGTGACCTGCTGTTTGTGTAAGCGATACGTATTTATTACTCAAAGTAGAGCATTAGTGTGAGTAGGCCCACCCCCCTCCCCCATGAATGTAAGTATTTAGGACAAAGTGACAACCGATTTAAAGCCCATTGAAACTGAGCATTGCGTCCTCCTTCTTAAACCACTTGCTGCACATTTAGACCTAGTTTGCATTTTGACTGGTTGCGATGTGCCTGGGACAGGGTGTGGTCACTTTTAGACAAGGCTAGTTGTTCTTGGAGGGGCTTGGCTATTTGATTTGATCATGTGACTGTTCCCCTTAAATAAACGTTCTACAGACTTCATGTTGATTATGTGGATTGTATGGATTTTCAATCCATGTGGTTTGCTTCAGTTCAAACAGGTCTTCAAATATTTGATAATGTGTTTACAATGAAGAAAGTCAATACATGAAATAGTTAATAATTCATTTAGCACCTGATCTATACGTATGTTTTAATTTATTCTGTAATTAACCTAGATTACATTTTTTATTTTAATTAGAACACACATCAAATGTATTAAGATACACATTTTTGGAGGGCCTCCATTTTAGAAGCAATTGCAACACGACAGCTCCTGGGTTCTCTGGCTTTCTTGTCATGGACAAAAGACAGAGTGAACTTATCTGAAAATCAAAGACAATTACATTTTTACTCTTCATCACTAATTAAATAAGCCTTAATAATTATATTATAAAACAGGTTGGTTGTATCCTGAAAGTTGAAATATAAGGTTTTCTACAATGATTCACTGTTTTTTTTCAACATGTTACAGGTCAGCAAGCAATGTATACTAAATCCACTTGAAAAGTCTATGCATTTCCTTGTGTTACTAGCATAGCCTTTGTTTTTTTGGGTCCTTAATCTGCAACATGTGCCCTGAAGTACAGGTATTTAATTGGATTTAATTGGAATCAACTACATTTTCTGGAAATGTATTATAAGGCATGAACAGTATGCATCTGTGATTTCTGTGCTTGCATCTACCGCTGTGTGTTGCTTAGCGATGATGCTAATGAAAAGTGTTCCCCTAGACCGGGGATCCACAATGCATAGTACATCCATAATACAGTTGCAGTAGTCTGCCTAGAAAAGATGCTCCTTGTGAACAAATGGTCTTAGCACAAGCCCTGTAAATAAATGCTTTCTTAAAAAAACATTCTTAATAAAATGTAAACTCCAAAGTAGCGTACGCTTTTCGAGAAGTAACATCATGATCATTTTGTAAATTGTGTGGGTATCTTTTTCACAGACTTTACCAATCTCGTGTGCTGTTGGAACACCAGTAAATGACGGCTTCTTCCAAGGTGCACACTGTAAGATAATGGCAAATACACCCACAAAATCTAAATGAAGCCCCCAACCCACCGGTCCTCTAATGTGTCCTTTAAGTCCTGGACGCTCATTATCAAGTCCTGATGTAGCTCACGAAGGACTTAATAATCAGCTGATCATTTAGAATCAGGTGTGTCAGAGCTGGGAGAGATCTAAAATGTGCTGGGCAGAGGGTACCCTGGAGTAGAGTTGAGAAACACTGTCTTTAATGCTAGAACCGCCAAATGCCTGCACCAATCTGTGTTTGAGTTTAAAATAACAAGGCCATTTTGAAAGCTATACACTCCTCCTATGACTTCCTAAATAGGTGTATTTTACCTTATTCTGTTGTCAAAGTTCTAAACTAATGAACAGAAAACCAGTTATTTATTTTTACCCTATTTTCCTACTTAATCCGCCGACAGCCCACGCCACTTAGCATTGGTACCCAAGTGGTACCCAGGTGCTAATCACCCCTCGCTGAATGCCTGACGTCAATAGATGAATGCACGCTACTCCCAGATGAACGAAAACTTAGTTTATTATTGAAACATAATACAAATTATATAGGCTACTTATCACACATTCATCAAATGTAAATCGAGAATGTAAATCTACGTTTTAGATGAAGAGAATCTAAATCGCACAAACATCCAATATCCCAGAAATGTCTCTGCTTATTTTACTGAAGATGAATATTCTACAATTGAAAGAGGATATTTCCTTTTTTCTACTAAGTTTTCTGGGTTTTGGATAACTTATTTATGTCACCTATAGAAAAATATTATAATCCAATAACCTAGGAGACTAGAGCTATGCATTGGCATTAAAATGAATCTGATAGCCCTACTAGATCCCTAAGACTTGCAAAGACATGCGGTTCATAGCCTATTAATTTCTGACCTCATCTTTTTCTAATGACTCCTCCCAGTTTTTTGATAGTTTACTTATGTCACCAATATGCCAGAAATCTATGAAACTAGAGATATGCATTTGGTGTTGAAATCAACTAGATAGCGCCACTACAACCCCGTGGGAGAAACCTGCAAATGCGCGCGATTCACAGCCTATTCATTTTCTGATCTCGTCTTACTAATAACTCCTTATGTTTGTTAGATAATTAATCGATGTCACCTATAGAAAAATATTTTATGCCAGTAAGCTATGAGACTATAGCTATGCATTGTAATAATTTCTGACCTTGTCTTTTTCTGTTTTCTTTTTTAGTATTTTTTTTTGTAGCATAAGATCTTTCTAATTCATTAACTATTTAAAACATACAAATGGTATTCATACATTTTTCTATATTAGTAGATGAAATGATGCTCTGGATGGATGGTGATGCTGCTAGGAACGATTTGATTTGTTTGCTAATGACGCCAAACGGCTTTCGGCTCTGGCGGTTATAGGGGGTACAAAAGGCCTGGGGGTTCTAGTGTTAAACATTGTTGTGCACTTTGAACACAAACAGCTAATACATGTTAGGATAATTGTTTTATCCTGAGAAAATGCAATAGAAGCCAGGGTATAAAGCTATTTACCTTGAACATTCCTTGGACAGTCTGATTCAGGCTAATCTAATTCTTAAACCACTTAAGGTGCGAGAGCTGTAGGTTCAGTGGCACACTACAGCTCTAATGTTCTGCAGTCGGGAGATGGACAATAGCCGTGGCGCTAGGTGCTTGTGGCTCTCTTACGGACCCTGCTGGCTCTTTGATCCTAAAAGGGTGTTTCAACCCAGCCCCCCCTTGCACCCCAGAAAAGAATAACGATTTTCAGCAATGTGCTACTAAATGGACAGGACGGATACTCTGCATTGGAAGTGTGTTTTATGGTGCCTCTTGTCATCTGTTCAGGTGGTGTTATTTGCTGAGCAGGGCAGAGTGAGGCAACTGCAAGCCAAGGGTTAGGGTTTCGTGGTGAGGATAGCGTGTCGGCAGTCTGTCATGCCAAGGGGCAGGATTACGGGAACCGGAGCCAGTGAATCTGGTAGAGCGCCCATGGTTGCCTTTGTTCCCCGCCGAGGCGCTCCGGTGGAGCCGTCTGTCCCCCTTTACAATCAGCATCCCTTCCTCCCATTTTAGTCTGTCTCTCAGCTCAGGTTTTACCCATCTCTATCCTCTGGGTCTGTATTCACCCCAGCTGGGCTTATGTACACCTAGCATCTGACCACTGTGCATATGTACATATGTTTCGGGTAGAAATGGCTGCTCTGTCACTTTATCTCCTGTGGATGTGGACAAGGAATTACCCTCCCCCATGATTGGCTGCTTTTCACCTCTTCTGATTTTAAGAGTTGTAACCACTGGCCTTCTTGGCTTGAGGCCAGATGTGCAATCAATCCATTATATCCACTGTAGCTAGCAGTACTGTAACCTAAGTCACAGGTAATGCAAGAGGATGTATAGCGTAGCAAGCTGTGGACATCCCAGCACGATGTTGGTTCACGTTACGGAACAGAGCCAAGGAAGGTCGTTGCGGCGCGATTGCTGAGGTTAACATAAGGATAATAGAATTTTGGTAGGAGGGTTAATGTTTCTGCAGGCATCCTCACCCTGACACTGCAGGTTCCAGTGAGCTCTCCCACAGTCTCATGATTTATTCACCCCGGTTATCAACCAGGTTATGCCTAGCTACCCCAAGGAAACTGACGAACTGGGGGGCCCCGATGGTGGCCCTATCCCGCCCCCCTTTGGTCCTGGTAACAGAACACACCCTGGGCTTCAGGATGATGAGAAGAGATTTGCCATCCATTATTCAAGGCCTGGGAGCAGGCAGGTTTAATTATACATACCGGTATTATGGGATTGGGTTCAGCCATGTCAGACCCACGCTGCCCCCCCAAAACACAGCCGTCTGGGGAGGAAGAAACTGCAGCCTGACGTGGGCACAGCAGGCTGAGGAAGCATTTTAAGGACACGAACCAAACTGACTAGCTATTGATTCATACTTCTAAAGTAGGCATTTCTTTGCTAATTCATTTTTTTATTGCTATGTGTGGAATTGGTTAATGGCCATGGACCACATGGAGTTGGAGAGCAATGAGTGTATCAGGTGAACTGGATGCGTCATATCCTGGGTGCTCTTTAGTACTACACTGCAAGTGAAAATCATTGCAGATCAGGCATGTCCTTTCGTCACTGAATAGACACATTACCATGCTGGGTGTGAGCTGGGCTATTTCCTGCTTTCATGAGAAAGCAGAGTCGCCTCAGAGCCCATTTTCAGAGTATAAGGACAGGAAGCAGCCTAGTCCGCTCCTTTTCAATTACGTTAGCTGTACCTCATCTGGCTCAGAACTTGGAGAGCAGAGACTTTTTCTATTCTTTGAAAGCATCCAGTTCCATTGTCAGACTGCTAGTTTTTGGGATGACTACAGATCATTCTGGAGCATAGCGTTAAAATGGATTAGGAATGTGGGATAGGCTTGACAATGTGTTAGTTTTATTTCATCATAAAGTAGAACCTTGTAGAGCAAAGGCTAATGAAATTAGGTTCTTAATAGTCTAATGATAGTGGTTACATCAGTGTTATATTGTATGTAGGTGTAGAAGGCGTAGGTTTGCCACATTATCATAGACTGGTCTGATATTAATATGCAAAACTCACCTGTGCATAACCAGGGAGACGTCCTTTTCTTGTCTCTTATGGGACGTGTCTCTTTCATGGGGTGTAGCGATACATCCTTATTTCATACCCCCATTTTAAATGCCATCTGTTCAAGGTTCAGTGTTATTATGGAAATCGACCTGTACATGTCTTGTGAACAGATTGGAAATTGGCCTAAATACTGCCTTGAAACCACCTAGCCACAATGACATGGTTGTTCAAAATAATTGAAATGGGCAAATCATTAATGTGGTACTTTAGTTAGAGACATGATCAGAAGTCTTATTGTTTCCGTTATTTTAGTACTTAACGTATAGTAGCATTGACTGTTGAGGACCTGGGCCATGCTATGATTTGCTTCTAGGTAGTGATGTAGATCAGTCTTTCTTTTTGGGGTAGGTACTGTTTGAAGGTATAGAGAATTGTTTTCAATATATGGCAGTTTTTTATGGGGCTAATTGGTTATAAAATATTCTCCTTATTTTTCTCCTTAAAGTATTCTCCTTAGTTTTCTATTGCAACGCCTATTTGTTTTCAAGACATTGTCCGTTGCTTTTCCTTCTGCAGGAGAGGTGAGGTAGGTTAAATCAGATTGCATTAAAACAACACTATTCTATCGCTGTACATCAAGAGGGTCGCAATTCATATTGTTTTGTTGCTAATACCGAGAGTTCCATGTCAATACAAAGTCGTGCTTCTAGATGGCCGGGCATCAGTGAGCAACTAGCTTAGGTTTGGATTGGTCCTAGATCTAGGCCAAAGTAGACGACACATCAATACAAACAGCAATAACATGCATCTCCCCCATGCGCATGATAAAACCACAAATCCATGTACACTGTTCTTGACTTAGGGAGACAAGGGCAAGATACTTGGACATCTAGTCACATCCCAGATGGCTCACTGAGACTGATGTCGTTCTAATTCCTTGTTGACGCTCCTTGCTGCAGCCCAACCCAATCGTTTGTGCTGTGAAGTGCATCGCCTATGCAGGGAGCATGATTAACTGGAGTCTTGCCCAGTCAGTGTTACATGTTCGCAGGCCGTGTGTAGGCTGCAACCTAATGGCTTAAATCACAGGAATGGGAGGTTTAGTCCCCTGCCTGCTGAAGGGGGTGCCACAGAGAGGGTCTTGTGATAGGCGAGGGATGAAGGAGTGCTCTAGAAGGCTCACCGGTTGATTAATGCCCTGTCACGGCCTACATTATGGCTGTGCTGAGGGGGGGGGGGGGCTGTTTAATAATGGCTCAGCTCCAGTTCACAACATCTGTCTGGATGTCAGTGAGAGGAAGGGTGGGTCTTCACAATGCTGTTCACCACTCTGGCTCCAACCTTTATGCTACTGTGGACTACTGCACTGGTTTTCAGAGCTCTCTTCTGGAACCAACAGACGTGACTTAACTGTCGTAGCCCTGAACTAGCTCACCTTGATTCACCCGATTATGTTGTGTGATATGTGTTCAATCAGGTGGTCCAGCTCTGGAGTAGTTGAAGAACATTGAACGGCTGACAAGATGTTAGACAGACCCTGGACTTAAACATGGGGTTCAAATATTGCTGTACATACCAAGGCAGAAGAAATCTGGCATGTAGTGGAATGGGTTTCAGAAGTGTTTGTATCAAGCATGGAGCCACATGTCTGGTTGGATATAGAAGACCTGTTCGTATCCAGTCCTAATACACTACATCTGAAAACTACTGATGATGACATCTTGCTTGTTGCATTTCAACAATGTCATCTTAGTTTTCCATTAGTGGGGCATGTACAACAAAAGACTAGGTATCTAGGTTGCTACTTTGTAGGTTGAAGTATATATCTCTGAGAAATTACTCAGCATCATCTTTCATGTCTATATTAGCCTGTGTATTGCTCTGTCGCTTTCTTTTCTTGTGCATGCTATAATCCTTCCGTCTTAACCTCAGCGTTTGTATTTTGGCTGGAGAAGGTGAAGGACAATGGCCAGTGTCAAATTATTTGGGGCCAGGGATAACACAGCACTACACACCCCCTAAACCAATACCAAAGAGATCTCATTAGGGTAACAGTCTACAGAGTGAATATGCTAACAATAAGAACACATTTTAAGACCCCCAAGGTCTTACGCTGCTATATTATTGTGCTTTGAGGAGAAGGGGCAGTTTTTCTTCTCCATTATAAATCCTTGTAGGTCTAAGGAATGCCTTTTCAAAATGTTGCCGTTCTCATGCCGTTTTAAACCTTAGGAGGACATGAGGTCTTGGCCACACCTGAGGAGTACCAGGCTTGACTCATTGCTGTCCCTGTCCAAAGTTCTCCTGGTTGTGTTACAAATCTAAACGATACCTGACCCCCACCCATTTGTCCTTGTCCTTGGACATCTGGTCACGCATCTGATCTGGACTAGGTTTAAATAGACTCTGGGCTCAGCCCACATGCATCGATTATTACAATTTGGTCTCTTAATATGTTCACCCGGCACAGCTAGATGAGGACTGGTCACCCCTCTTAGCTTGGTTCAGCAGTTGTCACAAAGTGCTTTCACAAAACACCTGGCCTAAACCCCAGGGAGCAAACAACAGTAGTGATAGGAAAAACTCCCTAAGAGAGATGAAATTTAGGAAGAAACCTAGAGAGGATTTCTCTAGGTTTCATAAATAAAGTTCATTTATTCATTAAAGCTAAAGTGAAGACCCACTTCACTTGTTGGGCGTTGCTTTTTAGTTAATTTTGCAACTGTATCAAAGAGACATTTTGCATTGTTTTTGTTCACCTCAATCAGGTTGGAGAAATACAGTGATCGAGCAGATGTGAGTGCTTTTCGGTATTTAAGTGTGCCATCTATCCAGGCTAGTCTGAATACTTCCAACTTGGTGGAGGGCCACTTACGCTCCAATTTTCTGGAGGCTTGCTTTAGTGCTCTAGTATTCTCTGTGTAGCAGGGAGCAAGTTTCTTGTTGCGTAATTCTTTTGTTTTAAGTGGTGCAACCATATCTAAAGTATTTTGCAGAGTTGAGTTAAGATCCTGGATTTGTTTTCTTTTTCACTGATGAGCAAGCTTGGAGGAATATCAAGAAATCTGTTTGTAGTCCGAGAATTTATAGTGCGGCTTTTGAAACTCATTGTTTGCTGAGCGAGTGGACTTGTTTTTTATGGTAAATGTAATAAGACAGTGATCTGATATTCCAGGATTTAAATCTAAGGTATGATTGTGGCTGTGCCTTGGACCTGAGACATGTTGGATAAAACCCATTGAGTCAATTATCGCTTCAAAGGCTTTTTGAAGAGGGTCGTTTGACTTTTCCCTATGAATATTGAAATTGCCAAAAATTAGAATACAATCTGCCATGACTACAAGGTTAGACAAGAATTCTGGAAACTCGTTGAGGAACATTGTATATGGCCCGGGCGGCCTGTAAATTGTGGCTATGTAAAACGATTTATCAGCGTGGTTAACTTTCATGAGCAAAACTTCAAAAGAATGAAAACCAGTGATGTGTTTAAGAGTACATTTATATTTACTGTCATAGATATTAGCAACATCCCTCCTTTTCGTGATGCATGGGGGATATGATCACTAATATAGCCAGGAGAGGCCTCATTTAGGGCAGTAAATTCATCAGGCTTCAGCCATGTTTCACGCAAGCCAATAACATAAAGTTTATGATCAGAGATCAATTCATTTACAATTTAAGGCAATTGCCTTTGGAGCAAGGAACTTAACATTTAGGAGTCCCATTTTGAGATGCGAGGAAATATAGTCATTTTCTTTTGTGACCGAGGGGGAGGAATGTTTTATCTTAAAAAGGTTGCTGTTGTTAGTGCTTCTTTGTTTAACGTTTCTCAGCGTGGAACGAGTCACAGTTGCAATAGGCAAAGCTGTACTAACTACTCTGGCTATGCTATCGACAGGCTGCACTATGCTAGCAGGCTGGCTAACAGCCTGCAGCCTCTCCTGCATCCTATCTCATGATGAGGCTAGAGAAGTGAGACTCCTGTCAATGTACCTAGACAAAAGAAGAGCACCACTCCAGCTAGGATGAAGTCCATTGCTCCTCAGCAAATCAGACATGACTATCAAGACTTTCTGGGCGAGTCACAAAAAGAGAGCCAGTTATCTACAAACTCTACCACCTGCGACGGGCAGAACTCCGTTTTCAGCCAGAGATTGAATTGCGCAAGTCTGCTGTAGAGCTCGTCACTACCCCTAGCTGGGAGGGGGCCAGAGACAATTACTCGATGCCGACACATTTTTCTAGCTAGTTTACATGCTGATGCTATGTTCTGCTGTGTAACCTCTGGCTGTTTCATCCTAACGTCATTGGTGCCAACGTGAATAACAGTATCTCTGTACTCTATACTTGCCAGTTTTAGACTTCGTTGGCCCCAACCCCAGGTTTGCGGCTACGTTGGTGGCTCTGCCCCTCGGTAAACAGTGTACGATCGATGGCTGATTCTTTAGTCTAATACTGCGGGTAATGGAGTCGCCAATGACATAAGTTTTCAGTTTTTCTGGGCCACTGGTTGAAAATGCCTGTCTATCATTCCCCTCCGAAGATGGCTTTGGTCTTGACTCTGACTCCAGTGGGGAAAACCTGTTGAAAATCTGTCGGCTCTAACAGCAAACCAGGTTTAACTGGTCGATGGCATTTCTTCCCAGTGATCAAGAGAAAGTTCTTGCCCGGCTGCAGGAGCTAAGCCAGGGGGGCTAACAGCACGATTGTTTTTTCCTGGTGGCACAGATGCAGTTTTTCCCCATTTCTACACTAAGATAATCCTTGTCAGACCTTTGCGTCTGAAGCCGAGCCTCTAACTCGGCTATCTTTAACTGAAGACATCAGTTTTCCTCCGTGAAGTAGCTACAACAATTACAATGTAAAGGCATAATAATGGTACATAACTTCGGGTAGGTAACTGCAAGCAGCGTACAGCACGTCAACAGTCCCACAATTGCTCCTTGGGGTTTAAGGCCTGGTGTTTTGTATAAAACTGCTGATGTAAAAAGGGCTTTATAAAATAAATGTTATTGATTTTCACCAAATCTATTCGGGTTCTCGGTAGTAATGCGCGTTGTCACCAATCCTGTTTGTAAAGTTTATAGACAGGATATCGAGGCGTAGTTGGGGTGGGGAAGGCTTCAAGTTTGCTAGGCTTTTTGCAGATGATGTGGGAAAAAGGGAGCGGGAGATTGGCCGGAGAATTGGAGCAGCGGGGACGGTATTGCATTCGCTTTACCGCACCGTTGTGATGAAAAGAAGGCTGAGGCGGAAGGCAAAGCTCTCGGTATACCTGTCAATTTTAGTTCCAACTCTCACCTATGGTCATGAAGGCTGGGTCATGACCGAAAGAACTAGATTGTGGATACAAGCGGCTGAAATGAGTTTTCTCAGACGGGTGGCTGGCGTCTCCCTTAGGGTGAGAAGATCAGTCGTGGCTCCACTCAGAGTAGAGCCACTACTCCTTTGCATTGAAAGGAGCCAGTTGAGGTGGTTCGGGCATCTGGTAAGGATGCCCCCAGGACGCCTACCTAGGGAGGTGTTCCAGGCACATCCAGCTGGGAGGAGACCTCGGGGTAGGCCCAGAACTAGGTGGAGAGATTATATTTTGACACTGGCCTGGAAACGCCTCGGGATCCCCCAGTCAGAGTTGGGAAATGTAGCTTGGGTAAGGGAAGTTTGGGGTCCCCTGCTGGAGCTGCTGCCCCCGCGACCCGATAACGGATAAGCGGATGAAGATGGTTTTTCCCCAATACCCTTTGAAATCTTACTAGCATCTTCCAGATTTTGCATAGTGGAATTTACATCGTAGTCTAGCTGTTACAGCGCTGGGCCTGTAAGCGGTTCAAATCTAGAAAGGAGCTCTGCCCTTCAGCAAGTGACTCAGCCCTAATTACTCCTTTGAACGTGACTTTTTTGCGATGTCTTGTGAACTTTGGAAATGCCCAAAACACAGTGAAGGTCTGTGAAACTGCACAAATATACATCCCATATGTGTTCTTTCAACAGTTATTGGTTCCGAGAGTCCAGACAGCCTTGTTCCTGATGAATTCCACCCATTTTTGTGAACTGTTTGTTCTTGAATTAATGCTGGTGCTGATGTGGGTTGTTATGGTTATGCTAATATTTGTACACGGATTACATTTGACGATCAATACATTGCAATTAACCTTGCACAATGAGTTTTTTCTGTTGTAAACATGTTTTTCTTTATGGTGCCTGCAATATGAGCGGATGAGTAGTCTGTATTAACCCTACTGTAGCCCATTTACTTTTAGGCTGCAGGCTAAATGAACTACCAAGAGGTGTGAGTCACTTTGAAACAATTACTATGATTGTTTGAGTCAGTAAAAATATATAGACGCTTTTCATTTTACAAACGTTGCTTCAAGACGGTGATGCGTGCGCCTTGAGGAGGCATAAAAACAATTAAGCTAGCACAGTAACTGAGCGGGCATTGAGGCCTGGGCTTAAGAAAATAAACAAATTGTAATTCAGTCATCAGGTGCAAATTTTTATTTATTCACTGCATAGGTTTCCATTAATGATCCCAACACTTGTAATATAGGATTTGGAGTAATTTATAAATATTGTGCAGTTTTACTTTGATCAACATGTCAAACATAATTTTTTAATCCGAACAACTCGATTAATCATCAGAATTCAATTACTAAACTAGTAATTAGCTAAAGTCATATTGTCATCTCAACAGTACCAATGTATTTAGAAGGCTGTTTTTATATATTGTATTCACTGCTTTGGGTCAACAAGATTTGCTGTAGTTGGCATCCGTTCAATGGAACAAGAAGTGCGCACTAGGTACATGGAGTTCTTAATTATTACTTAAAATACATCTTTGTTTCTCATCATTATTTACGGTACCATGCACAGACTCTTGTGAGGGGCATGTGCTGGATCTGAACAAGTGGTCAGAGTTGTCAGCTAACACAGATGGATGATGTGTTAGGGTGGACCGACACATGTCAACTGGAAAGGACACTAGAGAGCAAAGGGGCATGTCCTCTGCATTGGTTGATCCATACCTGTGCCTGATTGTTTACATGCAATTCAATTTTTTTTCCAGTGTTCTTTTGCATCCAGTGATTGTATTCCTGTCTGACGTCAGTGTGACGTCAACTAGAAACTCGTCCAGTAAATTATTTGTTGACAAACAGCACATTACAACGGAGCTCTTTCTACTCTCCAGGGAGTGGCTTGTCAACCCATGCACCAGGCCTAACTGCACAAAATGTCCTCCCTATTACTTTCTACCAAAACCTACCTCAAGTAGAAAAGCCTTCACTAAGCCTTGGCCTCTTGTATTTGAGGTGACTTTGTTCTGCTGACTGCCCACTTTCATTGAGTGCCGTGCCCCCGAGGCCAAGACTGAGATTATATTACAAGCTGCGCTCTTCTCTTGGCCCAGGGCGTTGGACAGTGCACTTCCAAGCTTTTATATTTCCCTCCAATGTATGGGGATTTCAGGTTGATCCGGATCAGTTATTCAACTTCTGTATGTTAGTGTGCTAGTTCCACACACACGTGGAGAATTGTCTGACCGTCACAGAATGATAGTATTACTCAATATGTTTAGGATTTGGTTGGCTTTCACCTTATTTCTTTTTAATCCTCCATTTCACGGTGAATGCAAGGTCATATGTAGTCAGTGCTGTCTTGGGTACCTGTTCTCTCTTTTTGGCAGAGCTCCTTCAATCTCCTCTCCTGTCACTCATTGGCCCAGTGGCGTGGGTCTTCGGTTGTATTTCCTCAAAACCGAGACTATGGTGTCTATCAACATGGCCTACATTAGAGGAACTGTGTCGGAGTATCTGACATTTCCTGAACTGGAACGGGTGTTCATTACGTTGTGAGACCAGCGATACACTCAGCACCCTGTGGACGGGTGGTGAGAGCCCTGTACTTAGGCTGTGGAATCAACAGGGATCAGCCCAACAGCAATCACACATTATGTCCAAATAGGTTCGTCTGTAACACCTAAACCGATCAATCTTGTGGTAAAAAAAGCCCAGCAGGTAATCATGCAGTGGAGCGTAGGCCTTCTCTTGGCAGGCATATCTCAAATAACACATTTTAGGGTTAGTTTTAAAAACAAGCAAATCAATGAAAAACAGATGACTGTGTATTACGTTGAATGCCTATTGTCAGGATAGTTGTGAGTTTGGAATATAACACCTTGCTTCCATTTCTTGTGATGCTCAACTTGACATTTCAAATGATCCATTCACAAGACGAATGCGACAGAGCCATCGACCATTAAACCTCGGCAATTGTTGAGGCTGTACACTGCCATTGGGCGCGACGTGGAAAATGGGCAGATGTCATTCATTTAAAGAAAGGGTTTTCTCAGCCCCTGATGGCAAAGCTTGATAGCAGGAGTTTAGCTACTTCTTGCTGTTTATGCTTTTTCAACACTACCTATGTGTTTAATGAGGAACAATGTCCCAAACAAATCTGTGCCTCAGAAGATCGGTGCTTCAGAAGATTGTTAAAACAGGCTTTTTGTCTTTTTCGATGAGATTGGACTTTTCAGTAAGTTGATCATGTGTCGGTTGTTCCCCTTTCATATTGTTCTCATTAATTATTGCTTCTTTTGTTATAACTAGAAATTGCTATCCCCAAATGACCTTGACATGGATCACACCAGGGAACATAATATACTAAGGTTGGACATGGTAATAAAAATATTCCCCAGCAATATTCCCCAGAAATCCTTGCACCACTATAAAGTCGTTTCAACTATTCATTTAGAATTTCAGTGAAACCTAAATAAAGTCTATTGTCAAGTACATTAACATATTTTTGAGATTTTGTTTGTAACAATAAAAATAAATGAAAAACTGCTACAATATGTTGTCCTCTATCATCACTACAATGCACATTCACTGTTCCAGCCTGTATGTTAATGCATATTACCCTGTTCAAAAAACACAGTCTGACGGTCTGTTGCTGATCTGAACATACTGTTTTTTCCACCAATTTGTTTGGGTTTTTGTTAGCACTCAGTTGATGGGGAAAATGTCACAATGTGGATGATTTCAAACCCCCAGTTCCTAGTCAATCTGACAAAAAAAATTTAGGTCGGGACAAAAACCCGGAACGCAGCACTGTCGCAGCCCTGTTTGCCTGTGTATCAAAGTCCCGTGTTTTTGTGTCCGTTTCAGGAGCTGCTGGGTGTGCTTTGCCACCGACGAGGATGACCGCACGGCGGAGTGGGTGCGTCCGTGTCGTTGCCGTGGCTCCACCAAATGGGTGCACCAGTCTTGCCTGCAGCGCTGGGTGGACGAGAAGCAGCGGGGCAACAGCACGGCCCGTGTGGCCTGTCCGCAGTGCAGCGCCGAGTACCTCATCGTCTTCCCCAAACTGGGTATGATTGCCCCGGCTTGGGGATATGAGCTGGACGCTCACGGAGATGTTTGAAATAATAAGAGATCCCCCGGCACATTTAGCAGGAGGTGTTTGTGTTAAAGTGACAGGATTCATTGTACTTGCCTTAGCCCCAGTTAGTCACCTGGTTGATTTTTGGTCAATAGGCTGTTGTGTTTTTGTATTTGTGCATTAGCTTACCTAACAGACAGCTTTGCTGCATCTGTCAACACGAAGACACCAAGTAACAGTCAAATCGCAGCCAAATCTGCAGACTACACGACTCTTTCACTTCCCTGTCAAAATGTTACGATGACCCATTTGCAAAGTTGCTTTACATGGAAATGTCCCTAAAATGTACTTGATTGTTCTTTCAACGGACTGATATCGGCTGCTGCTGTCTCCTTAATTACAGTTGCAGCACCGGGTCTGAGTCAGTGCTGTGAATTGGGGGGGGGACTGGGAGCTCTTACAACCACTCAGCCTGTCTCAACTCACTGCCTGTTTATTTACTCCCAAAGCCAGGGCAGGTCAAGTGGTGAGTCTGGTAAGTTATACCCTTCGAGGGAGAAGGTACACAAGAAATGGGAGCAGTCGGAGCACCCACCAGACGCTCATTAGAAGGCCTGGGTTCAAGCTGTATTTTAAATGTTTCATACGGAATATGTCCGTGTACTTGCACAGCCTGACTGTCTGGCACTTCAAGTGTACCTTTGTTCAGTTGGTGTCCTTTTACCAGGCAAGCTCAGCCAGGCCCAGCGAAACCATTCAGGTTCCTTATCCAGTGCTGTTTGAACCCGTGTGTGTTGCCTGGTCATTACCGGCCAGCTTCAACCCTCACTGACAAATGCCAATTTGAAGAGGGGGCCGTTGTAGAGAGTAGAGGCGTCCACTGTAATTAACCCCAGCACGTCAGTGTGACGAGGGCAGTGATTGTTCCCAAACGCTGGTACTTAGTCATGGGGTAAACATGGCCGCCCCTCTGCAGAGTGTTGCTGTACAACTGTCACTTTCTTTTAGCTTTTGTATCTCAGCCCGTTGTACGTTTGCTTCCAAGCTGACGAACTGTCATCTACGTCAGTCAGTCGGCGTGAGAAGGGAAAATTTAATGCAAGCTGTGACTCTGGAAAATGTTGCATTTTCTAGCACCTGGTAAGCGATTAAATCACCCTGAATATGTACATCACATTAGTTAGTCGTCAGCAGTTCGGGCCACTGACGTCACCAGGAACAAGTGGATCATTCACAATTAAATGCCCGCCCCCACCATCCTCTAAATAGGGAACCCATTGAAACTGTGCAACCTGAGAAGGCCTGGAGTGTAAGACAATGTATGCAGGAGCTGGGAAGGCAAGCTCTGCTGGTAAGCAGTGCCATGTCGTATTTTTAGATGCAGGCCTGGCTGTGCTGTCAGTCACCTCAGCGTTTCTATATGCAGCCGGCTCGGCTAAACCTGCAGGACTGGAACAACGAAATCGGGGCAATTAGTTCTGCATCGTCTCTTGAGCGTTCAGGTCAACGTGGACACTCTAGGACACTCAATAAAGTCACGTGACAAACAGGCACCCGAAAATGCAAGAGCAGCTCTCTGAACTTGGGATATAAGTCGGTGGTATTTGTATTTGCATGTTCACTTTAACGATACACTCTATTAAAGCGCCTTGCTCACAGAGAACCTCATTATCCTGTGCGCCATCTTGTCTATGCGATGGAACCGTCGCTACTGCTTAGTATTGCAGATAACATTGACAAAGCATGAATTCATACCGAGGGATTTAGTTTTGCAGCAGGCTTTTTTAATGTCATCTCTGATTCTCGTTGTCCACATAATCCCCTGAGTAGACGAGGCGACTAGTGAATCTCAATGTGAATATTTTCCTTTTTCTTTGTTCCAGACCGGGAGATTCTTCTCACTACCTCTTCCCCGATATGTAAATGTGTCTTGGGTGTAACTTCATGTTCAGTAAATACCGAATACCAAGTCTGTTTTCCACCCAATGTGCCTTGTGCCTGCCTGTTTTTTGGGGGGGCTTCAGTATAAAACTAATATCCTTTATCGAAACAGAGTACATCTCTGTGACCCATGGTCAAAAAGCAGCACAATTAACAAAACCAAATTGTGCTATAAATCGCTGTCTAGTGAAAACATATTCTGACAACGCCTACCTAGAATAATAATTTTGTTGACTTGTCCTGTACTTGTATTTTTGAAAACACTTATAAATGAACACCTGAAACTTGCTTCTCCAACACAGTTTAATGCCATGGAGTATCGAGTGGTAAATAATTATAGATCATATTTTATAGATCATATTTTACAGCAATCTAAGAACACTGAGGTTGCCGTAAAACCCCATGTTTTAAACCACCCCATCTGTTGTCACTCTCCACCTTGGACTCCAATGTGACCCAGCTGCACATTTATCGGGTTACGCTTCAGAAACAGGTGAAAAAGAGAGAATCACACGCTTGGCAAAGACTGACTAGTCACTTTGTTTTACAAGTCCTTTTACAATCTCTCAGTTCCAACTTTTTTGGTTGGTTGTTTTTGGCCGTCATCTTCACCAAATGAGCAACCTACAAAATGTGGCCTGAGTGTTTATCAAGTGAATTACTTCCCCTGCACAGGAAAACATCCTCCAGGTTTGTGTTTGTCTTTTCAATACCCTGTGGTTTGGGCCCGCAGCAGCAGTGATGGATGAAGGATCACCAGACAGTGGTTTGTTTGTCCAGGTCCCTCTGCTTGTACCCTAATCTGTCAGAAGACGGCATCCCTCAGAGAGTCAGTATGTGGGCCTGAGACTCCAATCAGTCATCACTGATTCGTGCACACAAGCTCAGAGGGGCTCGCATTGCTTCCCGACACAGGGAGAAGGGGGTTGGGGATTGCTGACGCCTGGGAGGACCTGTGCACATCAATAGCCTCCTGCTGCAGGCCGGGGAGCACAGCACACATTCAGACAGATGGCCATTTACACCATCTCCCAAGACCCACACCGACATACCAGTGTTCACCTCGGTGTGATCCAGGGTGGGGGGGAGACGTCCGACAGGTGTCTGGAGAAAAGACCACGTAGAAGAGTGGGACTTGAGTGACAAGGGAAAGCCGAAGGAAAGGCCCTTTGATGGGGCACATAACGCCAAGCTTCCTTTGCCTTCCTGTTTGCAGGGAGACCGACAGACAGGGAGGTGCGGAGCGGGACAGGGAGGGAGATGAAATCAGGCCACAGCATGAAGCGAGCTGCGCATTGCCGAGCAGTGGACACGAGACAGGCAGCCTGCTGCTGCTGAATCACATGGTTACAAAAAAAAAAACAACCCAGGGCCTAAAAATAGTCCTGGGACACAACCCTGGGCCGGTGATTCAGAGGCAGGATGATGCTGCCAGCCTACCACCTGGTAAGGAGTGTGAAACTGCTCGGAAAGGACGCCTCCTACTGACATTTATCTAACCCCCGACATGGCCTTGAGAGAATTCAGCGGCACAATTATGACATTTTTAGCTTCGAGAGGTCACGATTTGCCTAATTATCACGCTGTGTCCGATGCGTGATTTTCTCCAGCCGTTACTGAGGACGGTATTCTCTGGTAGGCAATGGGTCTTGGTAAACTTACCAGTAATGCTTAATTGGTTAGATGGTACGAATAGATCATCCTGTTTCACCGCTGAGCTTTATTTAAATTTTTCATCTGTTTTTCACTTTCTGTTCTTAGAATGGTGGCTGCCTGTAACTTTATAGGTGGACCTGAAGACTTCATATATAATAGAAATTGTGGCTACGTCAATATGCTGAGCAGATAAGGACTTGTGCATTCTAGTCTTTGAAGAGAGCAGCGTGCTGCATTAATGAACAGAGAAGAAACTTTCCTCTGTGAAATACTTTTCTTTGTTTTCCAGCCTACAGAGAAGATTAAACAGCTTATCTGTCTCTAGATATATTATATCCACCTGACTATGGTGCTAAGAAGTAACTTCATGGGAAGCAAAATAACAACTATTGTTTACTTTCTCAACATTTGGCAATGGCTTTAGGGTTATTTCGGCAACTTTAATCAGCCTTGAAAACAAGGCGTTTGCACAGCTCACAGACATGGAGGACAGCTTTGAATTCGTGTAATGAAGGCAGAGCTGGAGAGATGGGCGATTGGTTTGTGTCAAGACGCTGACAGTAGTTAGTTTTCTTGAGTCGCTCTGGTGAGCCCAACTCATGTCCCTACTCTCTGGTGCTTTGGCCTTTGGTTAGTGCTGTGTCACATTGGTGGATTCTCGCTGTAGCTCACCGTATGGCTGTTGCGTGTTTCCTCCACTAGTTTGTGGGCTATAGGCTCTGGGAGTTCTTAATGGTTGTTAGCCATATGATTAATTACCATTTTTTTTACTTTGGCAACATGATTCTGAACCACCCCCTTTCATCCCGATTTAGCAAGTGGTAAAGACTGAGGGAATGTGTGTCCTTGTGGGTCCTTTTAGGAGGGTAAACCAGCGTGATGGAACGATGTGCCAACCTACCTGCTAGTGAGGAAGTGGGTTTGCCATCGCAGTGTTTCCCTCGCTCGCTCCCAATTCCACCTCCCTCTTTTAATCATCTTAATGATAGAATCTTTTGCCAAGCTTGGAAATAAATTGCTCAGCTTTCGCTTTTGCCAAGAGCCATTTAGTGTGACCCAGTTCCCTCTGGCCAGGGATAGTGCGATGCATAGGCAGGGAGAAAGCGGAAGGGATTCTAACGCTGTCATCAAATTATGAACAGATTTATGTGCTTGAACAGCAGAAGATCAATCTGCTCGGCAAACATGGGTGCACAAAAGGATAACCCCTGGAAAGGGGGTGAGAGGACACAGGAGGCCAGTATGTTCACAACAAGTTTAGGAAATCAAACAGGTTTGTTCCCCATTGTGCTGCTGTCACCCTTCCAATTGTTCCTTTTGATCTCTGAAGCCAGCAGACAGGTCCACAGCTGTCCCATGACAACGTTTACAGGGAGAAAGCAGCCATCTTGGGCTGTTACTGAAACATCAGCCTTCTTACATTTCAGACCGGATTTTGTCTTCCTACCAAAATAGCAGTGTCATTACAGACATTCAGTGCAAATATGTAGTCTGGTGTCTTTTTAGCATTGGGCATGGCTAGATTGTGACCAGTTGTGGTCACTGCTCAATAAGCTCTTTATTGCAACACGCGTGGGAAGCCAAACATCAGGCCGAATAAGAACAGCTTTATTTTCAACATGGTCTGAGTGTTTGCTTGAAAATGTTAATTATGGAGATTGGTTAATAGATTAAATTATGTAACCTAGTATTTATATGCATTGCAGATTATCATCAATGGTTGGCAGAAATGTCAGGCTACATATCGCTGGATTTGTCCTTTTGTAAGATTGGTGATATCAGGTGACTATTATGAGGACGAAATGCATTATTTTGAATACAATCAGACAGAAAAACCTTATTGAACATGATATGTAATAAAGTATTTGGGGCTTTGCTGTGTGTATACGCTATATGCATGCATCATTTATATCTGTGATGGTTTTACATCTCAGTTAAGATTATGAGTTGCAATATCTTTCTTACCAAAATAATGTGATCTTGTTAAACATGAAGCTCAAAGCGCATGAACGTGACAACTTCAGAATAACATATAGATGACTGAATATTTTCAGGTAAAAGCTGCTCCTTCCTGAACCCTAACCCATTGGCTGTCCCATGTTGTCTTGGGTTTACTTTTAGACCAGTAATCTCATCTAATTTCAAGACTCACCTATACAAAATGTCAGCCTATGCATCCAAACAGTGAAAGGAAGTCTGAAACAACCATTACTCCTTTTTAATTCTTGTGTAGCTTTGTACAAGTTGTATTTTCTCGCCTCTTTGCCAGAGTTTAATTATATGAAATCCAAAACCCAACAGCACCAGGACATCGCATCACACTCTTACTCAACCTCTTATCTCCAAAACAGAAACTTCTGAAGAAAGTGAACACATTTTCCAGCTTTTGCATTTTAAGAAATATTTTTGGTTCCGATTGCATGAAATGTTTAGTGCATTATTATGAGTTGCTGTTTTTAGTAAGTGTGCAAAATACAAAATGTTTGTTTTAATTAGAGGATATGATGCTAGCCTGCGTCTCTTGAGTATAATAAAACTAAAGGTCTAAATCCACAAAGAACGTGTGGGCTCTGTTGTGCGCTACAGGTGCCATGGCAACACCCTCGAGTAGTGCCACGGTGACTTGTCCCACGTAATCAGCCGTGTTGACATCCAAGAGCACAGGCCACGTTCAACGTCAAACTGCTGCTGTTGCGTTGGCAGGCCGATTTAGCAACAAACTATTGTTTTGACAGTTGAATTTATAAAAAGAGCTTTGGATTGACGTCCTGACTTGTAATGGAAAGGAACCCAATCTAACGACACAGCTTGAAAGCCTTTCGAATGACCCCTCGGGGAGGCTTTATGAAATGGAGAGCTCAGCTTGTCACTTGGTTTGGACAGTCCACATCAGAGACCTGACTCTCACTTCAGTGTTCCCTGTTGGTCTGCTGCTGCTGGTATTAATAGTTTTGGGATGGGCCAGATTGTATTGGGAAGCAGGTTGCCTACTGTTGCAGTAAATATTGCATGATTTCCCCTGAGGTCTCCGGAATTTGAAATGAGGAGGAAGAAAAATGGAAGATTGATGCCATTAGTATTTTTGTCACTTGACAGTTTCCAAACAGGGGACAAGACATGAGGTATTATGTATTACAGGGTGACTGGCTTTGACGGTTTTGACTCAGTTCTGGTATGGTACCTAAAGAGATGTATTATATTCCTGGAATGGTAAAGACCACAGCTGTAGTCACATTGCTAGCAATCATCAAAAAACTACTTAAGCCCTTTAGGATGTTGATGAGAATCTGTTCCTCTGCCAGAGCCTCTGTCTCTACACAATCTAGCACAAATGACTCCCGGTCAAACTCAGTACTGTGTGCTTTTGGTACAGGAATGCTAAAGGAAGTACTTTCTTTTGAGCATTTCCGCCTAGCTGAAGTCCATCTTCCTTATTGTACATTAGGTATGTCGCACAAGGGTGTGCATGTTTGCGATTTTTTTATTTTATTCTAATGCAGAATTTAGCGTCCTGTTGAACAGCTGTGTATTTGGGGTTTATGCGTAATGCGTGGTCTGGTGCATGACGGTATCCCCCCATTTAGCTTATTTTGTGTTTATCCCCTGTTGCTGAAGACATCACATTTCCTCATTGTACTTTAAGCATGGCTACACTGATTACTGAGGACACCTGGCAGGGTCCACTGGTGTAACCTGGACATTGCAGGCTATACTCCACATTCCACCTCCAGGAGAGCAGACATCTTATGACCCCTGCTGGACAGAGACACTTCCAAACTGCAGAAACGATATCTGTCTGGGACTTACTGGTCTTTACACTGCTGCTCTGCTGCATGTCTACAAATAGCCTAGCTCATGTAGCATTCTAGGCAGGCTCTGCTGGGACCCTTCACTGCATTTCAAATACATGGGGGGGGGGGGGGTTCACACATAATGGCTTTTGATTGAAAACCATCCCAGAAACAGTTGGACCAGAAGGGTTTGCTACAGCATGAAAATGAACCAGTGTGAGGTTGTGGGAACCGGAAGTACCTTACAAAATGCTTCTCTAGTTTTTTTTGTGCCAGTTTTTAAATAAAAAATGTGTTAATGGGCATTAGAAGTTAGGGCTAGGTTAAAGTTTTTAGCTATTGAGGTTAAGTGTAGGGGATAGTGAACAGGGAACGTGGATTTCTGAACATATGTAGGTTGAGGTTTTCCACGGTGAGAGGGCGAGGTTGAGAGGTTTTCCACGGTGAGGGGGTGTGGTTGAGAGCTTTTCCACGGTGAGGGGGTGTGGTTGAGAGCTTTTCCACGGTGAGGGGGTGTGGTTGAGAGCTTTTCCACGGTGAGGGGGTGTGGTTGAGAGCTTTTCCACGGTGAGGGGGGTTTGTAACTGTGCCTGTGTCCTCCAGGCCCTGTGGTGTATGTGCTGGACCTTGCTGACCGGCTCATCTCCAAGGCCTGTCCCTTCGCTGCTGCCGGCATCATGGTGGGCTCCATCTACTGGACTGCCGTCACGTACGGGGCCGTCACTGTCATGCAGGTGAGAACACTCAACGCAATCATTCTACTGACGGCCGGGTCAGGAATGTCTAAAACTGACTCCCCTTTTCGTCCCTGCTGACAACGGTGCCCCCCCGCCCAGGTGGTTGGCCATAAGGAGGGCCTGGACGTGATGGAGCGGGCGGACCCCCTGTTCCTGCTCATCGGCCTACCCACCATCCCAGTCATGCTGATCCTGGGGAAGATGATCCGGTGGGAGGACTATGTGCTGCGCCTCTGGAGGAAGTACTCCAACAAGCTGCAGATCCTAAACAGCATCTTCCCAGGTCAGAACGGAGCTACGGGCGGGGCCTCAAACCATGTCCGCAGCGTGATTAGGATGTTGTTAGGTATTTGACAAATTAAAAGCTGTTGTAATGGTGTAGTTACTTTGCCCACTTATGGACATTTATGTCAATTACAGTTCTTTGCGACAAATAACGGTGAAATGTATCTGCTGTTATGGGTGATAGGAAATGTGACCGCCGCTGGATCTTTAAAGTAAGAAGGTTGTCATTAAGGAGAGCAATTGATGTGTGGAGAATCCCGACGGAGCATGCTGTATACCCTAACACCTGAATGTGTGCCGGTGAAAACACCAACTCCTGCTATGCACCTCTTGCCCCACTGAACCTGCCCCCTTGCTCTCTCTCCCTCAGGGATTGGTTGCCCGGTGCCTCGTATTCCGGCGGAGGCCAGCCCCCTGGCGGACCACGTGTCAGCTACCAGGATCCTGTGCGGTGCCCTGGTTTTCCCCACCATCGCCACCATCGTGGGCAAGCTGATGTTCAGCAGTGTCACCTCCAACCTGCAGAGGACCATCCTGGTGGGTATTAAGTGATCTCAGCATGGTTTGTAATGGCTATGTGGTGCTGTCTCTTTAAGGTAACTATGATAGCTGGTAGATATTTCTCAGTCCAGAAGACGTAAAAAAAAAATATTATATAGCACTCACGATTTTATACACTCACACATGCATCAACAGTGCGCTGACAGCCAGGTAATCAGAGTGGTCACATGACCTGTTCTGCTGCCGTTAAAGATCCTTGACTTCACCTGTTGTTTTGTTAGGACACATGGAGAGGTGTACATTACCTTTTCTATGGCAGGATATAGTGGGCTATTATCATTATAGATTTCCTCCACCGTGTTAAGGGACCATATTGTATAGAATATTGAGTGACAAAACGGAACAGTGACCCACACTGACTTTGTGTTCTGTCTGCAGGGTGGAATCGCATTTGTGGCCGTCAAGGGGGCGTTCAAGGTCTATTTCAAACAGCAGCAGTACCAGAGACAAGCCCACCGCAAAATCCTCAACTTCCCTGAGGTTGAAGAGGCTTGAGGGGGAGCTGCAGACAGACACCCGGGGGTGGGAGAAATAGATAGGACCTCTAAACAGGAACGACTGAGCGGCACAGGGATCATTGGCGCCCCCTACCTCTTACCCCTCCAAACAGCCTTGTCTCCCCTCAGCTTTTTTTGCTCTCTGTGAGGTCTTTGTATGGGTGTTGCCATTTCATTTGAAAGCATTAGAAGGGATATGAGACAAGAACACTTATCTGGACACAAGTGTTAATGCGTTTTGCACACAGGACTTGTTTTCCCTGGAATGTGACTTGTTTTGTGACGGCTGTGTTTGCAGGTTTTTCTTTTTAAATTGCATAACCAGTGCTTGTGTGTTCAAAGACAAACCTGGGACACGATTATTACACAGGAAGATTTTATACAAAATAAATTGTTTTATATTGTTGATTTTTCATTTCATTGTGTTTGCCGATGTGAGATGTTTTTCCCTATTTTGTGTTTGAGGTAAATAGAACAAATCCATCACAATTGGATTTTAATGAGGATCCTCATACTAATTTCTCCATTGGTCATTATCTCTTGTCTAGTGACTGGTGATAATGTTTGCTGTCATCAATCCATTTAGAAGCACAGCACAAACCTCATTATGTAAAGTGGATCTGTGCATACTTAATGTATTCTAAAAGTACTGTATCAGAACACATCTGTCGAGGGTCTTGTAGCAATGTTTCATTGTGAGGATTAATATTTTGTCTGTACCTTTTGTTGGCCTACATCACACTTTATCAGTGCCCTGATGAACAGTAGTTAGAGATGAGGGAGAATGTCATGTGCCTGAGGGGTGGAGCTGCTCTACTTCTGACACAGCTTTGCCTTTTAAATGACCACAAAGGGTTCCCACGCTACCAGGTGAAAAGTGTTGTCACTCATTTTTTTCCAATATTCTCCCACTGATATGTCCTTGTTAACACTGCTCTTTTTCATATTTAACCCTCTTGAGACAAATACTATAACTCACTCTCCAACTCAAAGTGCAGTCGAACAATAGCAGTGGTTCCAAAACTTCAACTCCCAGATGTTTCACCATTTGGAATCACCTATGTGAGTAGATTAATTGGGTGCGCTTGTTCTAAAATCAAATGGATGGACGTGAGTCCCAGAGGAGAGGTTATGTATGAGAGCCACTGATATTTAGGGTTATACAACCAATAAAACATGACTTGTGTGAGAAGGGCATGCAATACACCAACCACATAATGTGCATATACAGTATCTCTTAGCTGTGCCTAGTAGACCGATATACTCCAATAAGTCAGCTCCGCTATTTTAATTGTGACACATGCCATATTAGAGACATGTTAGTGGTACTGTACAAACATCACTTCAGAATGTATATAGTTTGTTCTATTATGTGAATAAATGTATTTTTTCAAATTTTGAAGTTGGAGTGTTGAGTTGAATATCTGTTCCAAATTCCATGAACAAGGGGCTAGCTGTAAAACTGCTAGAATACAGAGCTTTCAATCTACATATTTTAGTGTACAGTAGTATCGGTG